>WEKY01040938.1:32740-103148 GCA_013390045.1 Picathartes gymnocephalus
GCTACCTTGCCATTTTAGAGAATATTCCAAACCAAAAATACTAAGATAGTATTAGGTATAAAATCCCAGCAATTGCAGGCAGTTTATAAAGTTGAAAATCCTTTCAGTTGTGAAGTAAATGAATTTGTTCTTTTTGATTGCAATTTAGAAATAGTTGTGAACTTGTCAGACCTGTGTAAAGCAATACCTAGAAATTTTACATGGCTTTTGATTTGTAATTTTTTGTTATTAAGAGAAAAACAAATGTGAAAGTCGTTAAAGATTTTTAAAATTTCAAATGGAATTTGAAGGTTGCTCTTCATTTTAGGAGATTTTTTTTTTAAAGATCCGTAGTGCGTTTTTCTAAATTTGTTTTTCAGAGAGGAAAGGAGGAGAAACAAAGTAAAAAGTGAAGACAATTGTAATGGAATAGCTGTAGTATATTGAATTTTGTTTTGAACTTCATATATTGTCCTAATACGCATTTTTTACTTTGCAATTGATAGTTTAAGGAAGGGTGCTTTGCCTTTCTACTTCCTGTTTTTTAGATATTTGATATTCAGATATGTGGTGCTGACCATACTTTTCTCTTGAAGATATATGATGCAGAATACTGTAAAGAATCATTTTATTTAAGCTGATACTAGTGTAGTTACTGTTTTGCAGTGGTACATTGAAATTGCAATGAATTCTAATTGTAATTTGAATTATTGCACATAGAATAATTTTTGAACTGTTAGGAATGGAATGGTTGTATCTCAGCTGTTTATCTCATCCTTTTGCTGAACTCCAGTAGCCTGAATATCTACATACTATTATTACCTCTTTTAGTAATTCTTAAAGTGTACTTCTAGGTTGCATAATTCAAAGATGGATGTGTTTGTGCCAAGCTTCTACTTCGTGTTGGTACACTTTGTGTGAAGGATCTGCTGAACAGAGGTGTTAGTATCTTTCTACAAACATTACAGTATTTTTATTACTTCTGTTTCAAAGAGTTTTCCCTAACATTTCCACGCCCTTATATAGTTTATATGTTACAAGACCTTGATATACTTGAAGACTGGACAACAATAAGGAAGGTAAGAAAGGATGAATGCCAATAACTGTGGATTTAGTTGGGTTTATATCTAGTCCTTTTGTTACTTAAAAGTATGTGACTGGATTTCTTATATGACCAAAACACTAAATAGATTTTTATTTCTTCATTAGTCAGTTAATCCTTTCAGTTTAAGCTGTGTTATGGCTCCTTCTTCTGATTCTACCCAAATCATACAGAGGAATCCATTAAAGGAGTGTAAGAGGTTCTCTCTAAAATGGGGAGTCAATAATTTCCCATGAAAAAATGAGCCTACAGCCTGTGTTAAATGGATCTGCTTTCTCATAGTCTAGCCTAATTGGATAGAAACTATGATAGGATAGTCTGATAGGTTTTTTCATTATATGAAGATTTAAAAAAATATATGGCATGTTTTCATATGGTAAGTTTTTTATTTTAAGAAGATTTTTGTACTTTGACTTCTCCCTATACTTTTTTTACATAAAAATGGGAAGCTGTGTGTTTCTGAGATTGCAAGAGAATCATAGCTTGTAGGAAGAGAAATTTGTTTGGTCAATTGATGTATTTGAAAAAATAAATCCAGCTTTTAATTGCATAATGCCTTTTTTAGATTTTTTAAGACTGTTGAAGGATCTTGCTGCAATGAAATGCTATCCTTGCCTTGCACCTGCAGTCAGAAAGCTTCTCCTAGTATCCTGGTGCCTCCCAGCTTATGGAATAGCAAACCGCTTAGACGAATTCAAAAACTTGCTGGGGAATTGGCTCTGAGTCAGTTTCTATCCTGTTTTTTTTCCCCCTATACCAATTTCCTAAACTAGAAGTAACATGTGACCTTATGTGAAAACTTGCCTGACTTTTCTGTTGCATCAGAGGAACAGATACAAAATATGTTTCCCTCGGGTTCTTTTCTGTAGTTCTACATAATTTTAAACAATAGCAACAAACCCAGAATCCACTAGGGATTTTGCCTTTTCTGGAAATAATTTTAAAAAACCCCAAAAAGCAAACAAACAACTTAACCCCCAAAAACTCGAGTGATTTCTTTTTCAGGTTTTTGTGTGGTCTGGAGTTTGCATGAAGTAACATTTGTAAGCTTATAACATATAAATTAAAAGACTAGATTGTTCATATAGCATTTTGATTTCTAGAATGAGTTAATGTAATTTTGTGTTTGCTTGACAAAATTACATAAGAGCAATTTTGAGGATTTCATTTAGAAAAACTTCAGAGTTACTGAAATCAAAACTTACTAAAGAAGGTGATTTTTTTCACCTTCAAAAATACTTTTTATTTATCTCCCAAGTCACCATTGAACACATTTTTATTTTAGAATTCTCATTGTGTTTTTTGCATGTAAATGCAAGTATATACTTGCATATAAAAGCAAATACCACTGCACGTTACTTCACAACTAAAGCTGGCAGTTAAGAAAAAATGACTGTGCCTGCTGACTAACTTTAATTTACTTTTGTGTTTCAAGGCGATGGCTACACTGGGGCCACACAGGGTAAAGCCAGAACGTAAGTAAACATGGCCTAGTTTCACAAGACAGAACTTGCTGTGTGCCGTGATGCAAACTGCATCCACGCAGATTGTGTTTATTACAGTACTGGTATGGTGATGGAGGATGGGGTGAAGTAGCTGGAATATGTGGCTTTTGTCTTTCTCTCAGGTGCTGATACCTGTAGCTTGATTGCTTTTGTTTCTGTTGACACAAATTCTAGAATATTATCAACAAAAAATCAGGCTTCTAACAGTGGTTTACAGCAGTTCATATTAGCAAGCTATGCTAATGTTTGCAAAGATTAAGCAGAAAACCGAGAGCATCTGGACCTTACAGGTGCATTTCAGAGGATGCTCACATTGACTACAAGCTACAACCCTGAAAAAGCAGAGCTGTGGGACAGGAGAGATATTCATATTTGGCACCAAAGTGAGAAGCATGTTCATGCTAAGTAAAATCACATATTTGGAGGTGAGGAGGAAAAGGCACAGTAGGCACGTAGGTGATAGCTTCTACTTGAAAATGAAAATACAACTTTTAATTATCTGGCTGGAAATAAAAAGGTATATTGCTTCCAATTTCCATGCAATTATTAAGAGACAGATTACTGTTGGAAACAAATGTGTGTTCTGCGAAAATAACTTGATGAAAGTGTGTTTAACCACCTAACTGATTTCTGTGATTTTGTAATTTTATTAATTTAGCGCCTGTCAAATTAGAAAAGCATCTGCATAGTGCTAGATCTGAAGAAGGAAGACTGTATTATGATGGCGAGTGGTATGGACGAGGGCAGACGATATGCATTGATAAGAAGGATGAATGTCCTACAAGGTAAAGATTATTTAGTTTATGCAGCTCTGTACATTCATGTTAAGCAGTAACTGGGATGATGGCACTGAAGAGTAAGGCCTATGTGGAAATACTGCCACCTCAGTAACATTTACTGGTTCACCATGGAAGACAGGCATTAGCAAAGATAGATGAGTGCTGACTTGTGCAAGAGGCTGGTAAAGGTTGGAATTCACTGAAGGTTTTCCAGGTTAGGATCTCACTAGCAATTTAAGCTGTTGCTAGTTTCTGATAGCCTTTGAATAATTTCTTTTCTAGTATCTTGGGAGTTTGTTGCTTTGAGAATTTGATCTGTTGGCCCACCCAAAAATACTTAATTATGGAAAGTCACATTATGCTGTTACAGATAAGCTTTTTTTTCTGTTGATTAGTGCCCTGAAAGAAAAGAGCTGGAATTTTTTTATGGTATTTTCTTCTCTTAAGAAAGGTTCTACGTTGGAACAGTCTAAATAATAAAATGCCAATTTGGTTGAATGTTTAAGATCTATAAACGTATTTTCTCTGTATGGATAATACTTAGAAATTCTAAAAGTCTGAGTGTATTTAAAATTAAATGTATATCTTACTTTTTACAGAATGGGGCAAATAAGTCTAAGTCCAGTGTTGATTAAATATGCACATGTACTCAGTAAAAGTGACTTTAATTTCATATATCAGTATTTTACTGTAGAACTTCTTCCTTGGGTATGGTGAAGAGGAACAAATTTTGGTGATTTTGGTGTTTGTTCAGGGCTGAAACAGGAAGGTATTTTAGTAACTATAGTTTGTGTCTGAAATTAAAGAAACCTCTGAATTAATTTAGCAGAACACAGCAGTTATACTGGGCCAAGTAAAGATCTTAGTATCCAGTGTCTGACAAAAGCCAGAAGCTGATGCTTAACAGGGCACACATGGAGTGGAGCTTTCCTGGGCTTTGAAGACCCCAGCAACTTCTCAGGCTAGAGACAGTTGTCACACTCAATATGCAATAGATCTTTATTCTATTAACTGTTTTAATCCTTGGTTTTGTGCTTTCTGTTTCCCCATCAATCTACTTGAAATGATATTTTTTCTGTGGAGTATGGGGAGGGAGTTTTCGTCACTATTTGTGTTAAAGGTTACCACCAGGAGCATAAAAGCGGGGCTCATTTAACAGTGAATCAGTACATCATTTTTCAGTTTATTTCTTATGGTCTTGGTTAAAATGAGTAAGAGTTGAGTACATTTTGTACTTTAAATCCTGGTTTGAGGTTGTTCAACGTTTTTTCAAGTACTTCATATTCGATGTAATTTCAAGGCTTTTGTTGGTTTTTTACTACAGGTAGTTTATTGTTGTGTTTTCTCTGTGTGACTGTTCTTTTAAACAATTAAAGTATTTGTATGTGTTAGAGTTTTCTTGTAAGAGAATAAAATAGATGGCTGAAACATTAGCTACCTTCACTAAAGACACATGCAGTTGTCAAGCAATTCTGTTAAAACTATCCTTACAGTGGAGACAGTATCTTTTGGGCCTAGCATTTACAACTAATGCATATTTTCATTTACTGTGTGGAAATACAGCTGCAGTTTTGAGGTTATTTTTAGCTTATAAGCTTTCTAAATCCTTCTTGTTTTTCTTCCCCTGACCCTTCTTCCCTCATTTTCTCTAGTGCCATAATTACAACAATTAACCATGATGAAGTTTGGTTTAAAAGACCGGATGGAAGCAAGTCTAAGCTGTATATTTCTCAGCTACAGAAAGGAAAATATTCAATAAAGCATAACCACAACTGACCATTGCTCACCACATATGAAACAAGTGGTATTGCCATGCGTGATGTGCCATGGAGTGAAAATTGTATTAAATAGTGTTTTGTATTCTTTATATATTTACAGCAGTATCTAATGTGTATTGGTCGTGCTGTATGTAAATGTCATATGGACGGCCTTCGGGAACCTGAGGAGGGTAAATCCTATTAACAGACATTTTGCCTCTAAATTGGGTCCAGTACCCAAGATATAAAGTATACTCTTCAAGTATAACGCTTCAAAACTTATCATATTTGTAAAATGAAAAAAAAAATTCGTCTTTTTCCATTGGTGACCAGTTGGTGTGAAAAAAAATGATAACCATAATTACCAGAAACTCACTTTATTTTCAGTGACTGTGTCATGCTTCTCTTGTGGATGTAAATTTAGCCTGCTCAGCTGTTGCTTTTGAATAGCTTGTAATATGCATAGGCATTCTTTTATCCAAAATGTACTGATTTATTAAAATTATTGTCCTCAACAGCTCTGCTAGTACTGACTGCATTATATTTTGTAAGGTTTACAATATTGCTTGTAATGAGACAAAGCCAATATTTTGAACTATGTTTTTGAAGAGCACTTTTCTAGTGTAGGACCCTATTCTATAGCAGACAAATCATTGGTAATGTTTTTTCTTGATTGCCAGCAAAGTTTATGCATAAGGTAGACAGTGTTGCTCCAACCTGTGTTATATGTAGCCCACAAAGAACGACTGCAGGGATGGTTACATAAATGCTGTTGCATGGCCTGCATGTTTGGTCCACAGCTGTATGAGGTACGATGAGCTTTTGTTAGAAAAGGAATATATTTCCCCTGAAATCATATATCTGGGAGAATTTACACTGAATTTTTCACCAAACACTATTTTCAACGTTTCATCTTATTGTACACCAGGAGTATTTCATGCAGCTTAGGAAGCTGAATGTCTTTTAAAGTCTTGCTCTTTTAGCCACAGAGAAAAGTCCTAAATCCTTGATGTTACTGTGATGTGCTTCGAGCATCTAGAATGATAGACAGGATTGTTGAAGAATTGTTAACATGTTGGTTATGTGCACTTTAATCTCCATTTATGATGATTCTTCTTGGAGAAAATAAAGCATCCATTTGCTTTAAATGATCACAGCAAATAAATATTTTTATTGTAACATATAAACTAATCGTCTCTTCTAGTGCAGGGTGGTAAGTACTTTCTGAATGCCAAATCAGTTTCTGCTGAGTGATGCTTTTCTACAATTGTATGATGTTATAAATCAAATGTACATAAAGTATCAATTGACATGTTGGCATTTAACAATATGAACTGTATGTATACAGTCGTTTGATAAACTTTTTGTAATTAAATATTTGCATTTTTTAACTTAGTATATAAATAAATGATCTGTGGTAGTGGACATCTTTTACGTTGTTTCGCTCTTTGATTTTTCTAGTCTTGTTGGATTTGTTGATCTACCAAATGGTAAAGGGAAATGTTTTTAAATAATCAGAAGGCCTAAAGCTTTTTAAAAAAACTTTTGACTTGCACTTTTTTCTTTTGATTTTTGAGAGTTTGTATGTATAGATTTTGTTTGTTTTTACAAACTTAAAATATTTTATGGAAGCTTTATTTGGTGGCATTTATAAATCATAAAGCACTGTTAAAAATCTCATAGCTGTTCACATGCTTAAAATCGTTTGTATTTAGGCCATGCTAGGCACTCTGAATTGTTTTTGTCATTCACCCCTTTTCTTTTTCCTCTTCTTCCATCTCTCTAGATGCAATTGATTATTCACAGCTTTTTCTGATCTGATCTTGTATAAAGCAGACCTTTGCTTTGTACAGCCCTGCAGTTTGCACTGACACTTAGGGACTGTGTTTTCTTAATTCAGAATAAACATAATTCATATCAGCGTGGGAGGTAATAATCGTAGCAGTATGGATTAGTGATCAGACAACTGGGACCTACCTGTTCCATTACTAGAAGTACAGGAAACTGAGCTGTGGCTTTCCTTTTTGATATGTAACCATTTCTGTGTATGTGATGGGAAAGCTGTTAGGTTGGTCTTTGTTTATAACTGGTTAGTTGTTTCATGCTTAGGTGAATCATATTTGGTACATGCTTTGTATCTTTTTAATATTTGAACAGTTCATGTTTTGCCTGATCCAGCATAAAATGGAAGAGGGGTCTTCCACAGATTTTAGGTCTTTGAAACAGAGACATTGTTAGCCTCTTGTCCATCTGTTTTATCTTGTACACCACTACATTAAAACTTCTCAAGCCTTGGTAGCATTGTTTTAACCTACAAATAGGATTTAGATTTGTAAAGTGATGAAAGGAGTTCTATCACATACAATATGTGAAAAGGGAAGTAAGTGAAGAACAAGAGGCACTGAGTGACAAAAATAACTTTCTGTAGGTGTATAGAAAAGACTTCTCTATCAATAGTTATGTTTCAGAGGAGATGCAGTTTGGCTTTTGCTGAGCACACAGAGCAAACGGATCTGCTCATCTTCCCCACAATGAAGTATCTGGTATATTTAGTTGGAATGCAGTTGATTTAACCTGACAATACTTACCGTGTAAGTATCATGGGGAATTTAGCATAGGTATTTCATAATAAGTAGGTCTTAAACTTTCCAAATGCATTTGAATTTTGGCACTTTGTTGTAGTGTATTTGTTTTTAAACTATAAAAATGGACTATTTGTAGTCAGTGAACATCTTGCTCTGTGTTTGTAAGCCAAGGCCTACGTAAGTAACTCACCACCCCCATCAAGTGGTAAGAGATAATTAAGTACTGAAATTTTCAGTCATTTTGAAAACCTATGCTGTCTTCCAACAGTAGGTTCAATTTGTTCTGTGTGAGGTTTTATTTGTTTTTCTTTTTTTTCTTTTCTTTAAGTAGAAAGAAAAAACTAGGTTTAGACTTTTATCAAAAGAGATATATGCTAATACAGCTTCCCGTCTCCTGGAGTAATTCTTCAATTCTTACTGTGGGAAAGAACAGCCTTTTTTTCCCCCCTTTTTTTAGAGGACAAGGGAGGGAGATAAGGAGAAAGAAACCATGTGTTCAATAGACTTTGCATTTAAATAGCTAAAATCTCCAGTGCTTTTATCTATATGAGGCCTTAAGCAACCCGGTCTAGTGGAAGGTGTCGCTGCCTACGGCAGAGGGGAGGAACTTGGATGATCTTTAAGGACTTTTTTTACCCAAACCTTTCTATCAATCTGTGATAACAGATTGATAGATGACAGCCCTATCCACACAGCCTTTTACACGTGGCAGAGTAAGCTCTATTCTGAGGGCACGTGATCATTCCTAAGGAAGTTCTTTACTATGCTATTCTCTGGCAGAGGCACAGTTGCTGCTGGAATTAAGACCAGGTAGCCAGTATATGACCCCTGGAATGGAATTTGAAGTCTATAATTGAAGCAAAAGCACAGCATTTATTCTGTAAACCTGATATTTCCTGGAAATGCCAGTCCAAAGGTACTTGTATGGCCTTATGTATGCTTTTGTTTTTCTGCATGGAAAATGGTCTTGATGGATCAGATATGACTTCCACCATTTGAGACTCATTACTATTTTTTTCTGGAACTACCAGCCTGGAAAACTGAAAATTGATGTTTTGACCTGACTCCTGTTTCAGTGTGCTGGCAGTCCTGCAGACCTCTCTTCTAGAAGTTTAACTGTCCCGCATGTTGCATGAAGGGCTTGAAGGCTGAAAATAATTGGACAAATTCACTAGCAGGCAGAGGACCTGAGGTTAGGTGTGATGCTGAATGCAGTGTTGAAAGGAAGAAATTCCTACTGCAGTATAAAGATTGGATGGGTAAATGGAATAAATGAAGGGATGAAGTGTGTGTTAAGCACTAGCATTTTAGAAAAATGGTAAGATGAGTAATTTAGCCCTAGTTACCCTAGGCACGGACTGAGACAACATCAATTTCTGATAGGAGAAAATACTGTATTATTTTGTAAGTTAGGATTGTTTCAGATGGTAATGGGTTCGAAAAAAGGCCTTGTAGATAAATTTTATGTTTGTTGTTTGTAAGCTTTACAAGTGTCAATGTTCTTCTTTCAGTTTGGTTTCTGTGTATGAAAGAATATAAATGTATAGGTCTCAAGCCATTTAGTAAGGCAGTAATCTCAAAATTTGCTTAGAACAGGTTTTTTAACCACAGACATGATATTTTTTGTAAGATTCGACTTGCTAGATTTTTAAAAAAATCTGTCTTAAATTTTAGAACATAGTAATTTATTTGAAAAATAGAAGAATACAGAAAGCACAGTATTCAAGAGGTGGTTAGCAGCAGTAGAATTTGTGTCCTTTATTACAGTGTCAGTTCAGAAGGAAAATCTTCAGACATCACCACTGTCTTCACAAATAGAAGAAAGCTGGAATAGGACAACGGAAATTAAAATAATCGGCATTATTTCATTAAACAGGGCAACGTTAGTGGGTTGTCCTTTTCCTGTAAGTAAAATAAATCTGAATCAATTGCCCAGAGTTGGAACATCAAATTTGCTTTCCCTTCGTCCCGCTGCTCCCATGCTCTGGAGAACCATGATGGCGAAAGCCTGCCTGCAGGTGGCAGTAAATCTATACTGAAGTTACTCAGTGGTAGTTCAGAATTTTCTGTCTAGATCCTGTTAGATTTTTTTTTCATGGTTTCTCTTAGTTATAGCACAACTACAAGTGGTTTTAATCCTAATGCATACTAATTAAAGGATATTTGGGAAGAACAGTACTCAGAGTTCTAAAGGAGGATTATCTTTTGCTACTATACTGTGAAAGAAAATTGCTATGTAAAGGCTTAGGAAGGAAGAGAAATGGATTAGATTCTGTCTAGTTGCCATAGAAACAAAATATGTAATTAAACAAAATGAAATATATCTCTTACTGATGAAAGTGCTTAGGAAAGGTGGGACAATGGAATGAGTTTTTTAACCTGCAACACCAAACCCAGAAATAAACAGAGGGTTCAGGTTTATTTTTCTAATGCAATTTTCACTTACTGCATGTTTTGTGCTTGGCTAACTGAAACCAAAAATGTTTTGCTTCCTAGGGTGAATATATAAAAAGGAATGTTAATACTAATCAGCAATAAGTAATGCATTGCAAATTTACATTAATACTGTTGCAGATTAATAACATTAATAATATGTGACACTAATAATACAATTAAGTGAATCTTAAGTGCATGCCTTTTTTGGAAAAAAAACCAATGTGAACAGTTAATTACACTTTAAAATAATTTTTAACAGACCACTTTAACGTTTCTTATTTTATAAGATGATGCGAACAGTTTCATACCCTTGCTCTATAGCTAATAAAGACAATTTCTTAACAAAAAATGTGTGTCAAAAGAACTTGCTAAGAACCAGATAGTAAGTGCTGCGGGTTTAATGTTTCAGAGCCCGCAGTTAGTGCCGGGGGCCAGGAGAGGGCACCTTGAGGTTTCTTTTGAAACGCTATTTACTTTTAAAAGTTTAACACGAGTTCCCAGACTTTTCTTTCTCATTCTTCTGCCATAAAATTTCACTGCTTAAAGTTCAGAAATGTAGTAGTGATTGTTACTTCTCTTTGTTTGCTTAACTCTGAAGGTGATTACATTCTGCTATTTATAAACTGAGGAGGCTTACTGCCATGGTAAGTTCTCTTATATACACATCTCAGTGTGTGGCCCTGGGAGGTGGATGGAAATTGGTTGGCTTTGTATTTCACACTACCAACACCACCTTTCCAAAACAAACAAACAAAAATAGAGAATTATAGTATATGATTCTTACCTTTATTGGTCAGAGCAAAGGAAAAGAAGGAAAAGGAAAAGAAATCCTGCACTCAGTTCAATGTATAACTTCAAGTTCAGGTGATTATGCCAAAACATGGCTAAAATATTGGAATCTACCTTATACGGACAGGGTTGAACTTGAAAGTACTTTGTGTGGCACATCTGCGTTTGCTTGCCAGGCTTTTATGTGGGATGAATAATTTCTTACAATCCTGCTGAGGACATAGCAGCCTTGATTTAACACACGTCTTTCCAGCGCTCTGCACCTTGGGGTGGAAACAAACAGGAGGAAACACTGAAGAGACACAGAGAGCCAGATCTGCTGCAGAGGCAAAGCGTGTCCAACATCCCTCCTCACTCAAAACCAAAAGGGAAATAGAGAAAAGGGAGAAAAAGACTGAATTCTTAGAATTTTCTGGGGTAGGAATTTATTTGAGATCTTCCTTCCTTTAATTCCTCAAACAACCTCTTGCCTCATCCTCAGGTGTTTGTGTGTGTTTTTATGTTTGGCTATATTTACACTAATTTCTAAAGCATCTGAAGCATTAGTCCACCTAGCAAACCTTATCAGCTTAAGTATCTTTAAAGAAAGAATCCCTGCAAACCCTACAAAAGTGCACTGATTTTTCCCACCTTTTTGGGGGGGAGGGGGAAGCAAGGTTAGGATTATGTTGGGAGTGTTTAGACACATTTAAATTCTCCGTATTTTAGGATACTTGCCACTGGTAAGACTTCTGAAAGCACACGTTTTCAGTTTTTCAACAGACAAAGTTGCTTGGAGTTTTTCATAACTACAAAGCCTACTGTAACTGATAAACTCTTTCTTAAGTGTTATCACTAGAAATTTTGTATTATCTCACAGTAATGAAAAATTTTCACAATTTACCTCTTGCCTTAAATTAACATCATGTTGTACTCCCAACAGTGTGTTCAGGATCTGTAAAACACCATATTTTCTGTGGCTAGCACTACCAATATTCTTATGCTTACTAATGTTGTTACAAATTACTCGACTCCTAAACCATCTACAACTTTCTAAAGGCTGAGACAATTCAATATTCTTTTGATCCCTGACTTTGTTCTAACCAACCGAATGATATCTAACCTTTCTTATCTTAAAAAATGAGAGGTTGGGAATGGCCAAAACCTTGGGGGACCAAAGTCAAAGGTCCTTTTTCGAGCCTCTTTTCAGCCTCTTTTTCAAGCCTCGAGCAGCTGAGCAGCTCAATCTGTTCTCAATGCAGCTGCTGCCCTACTAAGTTGCTGAAATTCTGGTGGTGCCCTAGAAATGGGAAATTCAGGGCAAGCACTAAAACGTGGTGTTTGTTTGGTTTTTTGTTTGTTTGTTTATTTTCTGCCTAACCCCACATAACTTGTTCTTACCCCTGTTGCCTTTGGCCTTCTGGAGCTGGAGGCAGCCAGCAGGAGGCATTGGGTGCTGTCTAGTTGCAAAACTGTTCAATATACAAAAGCCCTACATGGTGGCGGTAGCCACATACTGAAGTGCTTCTAGTAAACTTTAATGATAACATCTGCAGCAACTTCAACAAGTGGAAGTGCAAGTTCCTGAGATTTGGGGCTGAGGACATTCCCTGCAGGTCTGAGATACACAGCTTCAGTACCTGCCCAGAAATGGATGTGTGTTTGAATCAGAGGTCTTGTAGCCACCTGCAGGCAATGACTCCGTCTGTGTGTTGGCTCTTGCCTCAAAATTAGGCAACGCTTTGCTACTTGGTTCCTAGGTACTGCTAAGAGTTTGGCTCTTAATCCCTGCACTCATCTGTCCCCACTTGTAAAACAGCACTTCCTTGAGGGGAAGCCATGAGGTTCAAGATGTTTGACATTGATTTATCAGATTATTTGGTTATGGGGAACCCTAGAACTAACAGAAATAGGCAGATATATTACACAGAATGTATTTTGAGCCCAACACAATAAAGAAGTTATTTTGCATTTAAGACTATGAAGCAAGATCCAGTTTTTAATCATTCAAGAATTATTTTATTGGAATGATTATTGGATTGAAGAAAAAGAATAACTTCAGTAAGGCAAAATCCGTGCATGGTATGTAAACAATAGCTGACTTTTCCAAGGTTTTTACCATTTTAACTGCACGAATCAAATCACAAATCAATTTTGTGAGTGTATAATTTCTGTCTCCAAAACTCACTTGTGATGAACAGCCTAAAACCCAGCACCTATGGAAAAAGTTGTGAGATCATGCGATAAAATATACTATTAGTTGCACAACAGTTACTAAATTCTCTTCTTTGTCCAGGGTCTTTCATTCTGTGACTGTGTGGTCTTGCTGCTTGTATGACTGGAATATTCATTATATCTCTAAATAGAAACCAAAGGAAAGCTTTTTCGGATGAAATTAATTTTTTTTTTTTTTAAACTCTTCTAGTGTTTGCATTTTAAATAGTTTGAGATGCATATAAATATTCCTAATGATTAGGCAGTAGTCAGCCAACTCCAACTTGCCTACAAATGAACCTTTTTAATTAGGCTTCATCTAATGGAGCCTCTGTCATAAAAATTTCACACACAAATTTGGAGAAAGCTCATTGTTTCTCATTTTAAGTAATGCTCATTCTTTGTGGGTTTCTGATGGGTTGGTTGGTTTGTTGGTGGTGGTGTTTGGCTTTTTCCCTTCCTGGGATATAAATAGCCCAGTATTGTTTAAAATTGTATAGAATAATCTTTTTTCCTTGCTATATAGGATTCAGTGTGTGGGTTGCTCTATTATTGTACTTTATAATACAAGAAATATTGTTGTTACAGAGGACTCACCATATCCCACTCATATTTTATTTTATGAAGGAGACTTTCACAGCAAGGGCTATCTCCTGATACCTGATATCAGGCTGATCTCATTATCTCCAATTTTAGCTTTGTAAACATACATAACCAGAACATTAGCAATCATATTTGGTGATACTAATTTGGAAAAATTTTCAGCATCACCATCTTTTGGGATTTGGCATCCCTTCCTTGGAAAGAGCAATTCCAATGTGAGTGGGAAGCCACTTCCCTGGCCTTAAAGTTACTGTCCTCCAGGTAGGACTGGGCAGCAGAAGCATTCCTGATGTTTTAAACGCAAGAAGTGGAAGATGTTGTAGTTGGTGGAAGAGGAGCAAGAATGACAATAGCCTCAGCCCTCAGGTCCCTTCTAACTCCCTCCAAAGGGAACAACAACGTCGGCTGTTACCTCCCACCCACAAGTTCTCACTCACAGCAGCAAAGTGCTTTCTCTGAATCCTCTTGCTGCTTTTCTGATGTAAAGTTGATAAAGAACATTTCAGGGTGAAAGGACTGATGAACAAACAGGAGGTATAGTTGAACCAGTCTCATTTGCTTGGAAAACTATGCAAGGTATGTGTATGTAATATCAAAAATAGTGAGCAAGGAAACCAAAGCTGGGAACAGGGGTTTGTTCCTTTTGCATTTTTTTTTTCATAACTTTTATAATGCTTTATACTTTAATTATAAATTTAATCCTAAATACACATAGCACTGCCTGCTATTTTATATGTATCTTGTGGTCTGAAAGTTCCTACAGAATATGTCAATTCTTTTCTAAACTTCTAGGAACTAATCTAATATAATTGCAAAAAGAGTATTATGGCCATATTTTAGGGTTTCCTGTACATATCATCATATTTAGAGATTTGATTTTTATGGTTGGTGCAACAAGTTTAAATGTGTATAATAGATAATTATTTTCTTTTGGAGTTTTTTTGAGTGCTGTGAAGAAATCTTTAATAAAGCAGAAAAATAAATAGGGTTTAGTGATGCTTGACATAGTGATAGGAGTTTGCCTGAGGAGCTGCAGGCCTGTGCTGCAGTTCTTTAGCAGCTTGTATACTGCACTTATAGCTTTGCTTTCGGTGCTGCATGTACACGTTGGCCGCAGGATAAATGTTGCCAGTGAACTGTGATGGTGGACTGTGCAGGCAGCTCCCAGTTGGTACCAGTGGCCACACCACCCAGGTGTCCATGTCCTTACCTGAAAATGTGGCAACAAGTTCTCCTCTGAATGCTCTTTTTGTTTGACAGTAGAAATGAATAGAAATGTTTGAAGGGAATCCCATGGAAGCTTAAAAGCCCCAAATGGGGTAGAGATCAATGCAGCATGCTGAGAACTGATTGGATCCCCATCTGATGCTGTGCAGCTCAGGATTGCCAGTATCTGAAGAGATGTAAAATCCTTTGTACTATCCTCAGATTTTTTATGGTATTAGCTCCACTAAGTGGTATTTTAAGTGATAATTCAGAGTGTCTAAGTGCCTATCTTACTGGGATCATAAGAAACTAGGACCTCTTGGTGCAGATCAATGACACACTAATTTTGAGAGAAAAATGTACACTCAAAGGATTTCGGCCTGTCTTGCTAGTATGACTTGCAGAGGGTAAATGTAAAGAGAAGAGTACTACTTTAGTTGTTTTGAATGCCTAGTATTAAAATTCAACCATCTAGCTTGTATTTTTGTTATGCTGTAGATAAGTCTATTGATGTTATTTTAGCTCTGTACACATTAGATACTCTCAAAATAGGAGGCCTATTCTCTCATCCCTGAGAATACTGTGGATGAACTTTGCATTCCTGGAAAGTCTTTCTTACTTGGAAGTAGAACTGCAGAGCTGCAAAATTTGCTTTTGTAGATGAACAAGTTCTGGAGAATTAGGCTTTTTGTGTTCAGGAAAGAGGGAGAACGATCTGTCATCTGTCTGATTTTATATTTTGGAACTTCTGTACTCTTGTAATACCAAAGCTAGTCTTTGTGTTATTGATAATATGATAATATCCTCTCAATGCTGGTAGGTACAGGTGTGAGCTGTGACATAAATCAGAATTTCTGTTGACTTTGCGTAAGATATAATTTATCTTTTGATGCTTTAAATAAGATCTGTGTAGGAAAGCTATGGACAAACTTTTTCTTAGTGATATGCAAATTTTAAAAAAGTATATACCAGTTTTACACATGCAAACAGAAAATGTGGAGCAGACTAGCTGTAAAGGGTGCTCAAGATCAACTCTTTTGTGACTTCAGGGCTGGCTATCAGAACTTAGAGGAGTGCACAGTCCTGGCAGTGTGGTGTGGCTACAGGACCACATCTCCTCTGATTTATTTCTCTCTTAAATCAACTGCTCTTTGCAGTTTGTCTCTGCGTCTTGTCAATTCTGGATTAGTACAGTAGGGGAAATGAGAAACCAACTCCTCAGTGGCTAATGCCTGCTTCAATGTGCCTCAGAGGACAGCCTGAGGCATCTGAGCTTGGTTGTCCCTAGCTAAGGATTTTGGAGGAAGCTATGAGTGTGCATTTTTAGAAGCTGCATACTAAGTTGGGTTCAACTCCTCTTTAAGTTCTCGATTCTGTGAAATGATGTGTTACAGCAACTTCTCCTCATTTCAGTTATTGAATTAAAAGTGAAAATGCACATGCAATTGGTACATTAGCATTTGTGTATTGTCCTTTTAAAAGTATTTATTTTTCAATCTAAATTTGTGTTCAGTGAATACCCACTTTTAAGCAGCTTTTATCTGCCACTAAATTCATAATATTCATGACCTGTAATACAAACACAAACTTTGCTATTTTTGGAATAAATGTGGCTGTGGCCTTTCTTAAGATAAGAAAGAATACTGGCCTTCTGGTATTTTTAGCATAAATGGACACTTGATTATTTGGTTAATATAAGAAAATCTGATATTGTCCTTGTGCAATTTCCTTGAGTCGCAGATAATACCAAAAATTGGTAATTTCTTTGCTGTGCTGTTGCAGTATATAAGTGATAAATGTCTACTAGCATTTGTTAGAAAAATCCTCAGATGCTCAGTACAGTGTAACAGCCTTGTTTACAAGGCAGCTTCAAGAGTAGTGCACTCATAATCAGAGGGAAAGCTAATAAAAGCACGGGTATGTCAGATTCACACCCCTACAGTGACCCCAGGTATTTCTGGAATTTTATACACAGAAACTGTGAATTAAGCCTCTGTACTTTTGTCTCAAGTATAAAAAGCACATTATATTTCCAGAACCAAAGCTGAAAAAAACCCCAAACTATCAAAGAGACGTTACCTTTGCGTTTTCATAGAAGTTGAAGAGACGGCTTTTGAGGTGTAGCAATTCTTGTCTATGCAAACTATTTTATGGTATAGCAGGCTTTTCTTTTTCTAATAGCAGAGAAATATACATGTCTATTATCAACACATGTTTTGGAGTGCTTATTATAGAAAAACAACACCTTTTTGGAGTAGTATTCAACTTCTCCATTTTTCAGTCTAGTTCAGATTGAGAATACAACATATCCACACAGATTTACACACACAAGTAAATGTACCTTTATATACAAATATAAACCAGACTCCTCAAAGGGAGACTACAAACCTACTATGCTGCATCCAATGCATGTAACTCATCCCCTAAAATGTTTATTTGTTCAGATTGAGCACAGCTCAAAAACAATAATTTCAAGAAAAGAGGTATTCTTTCTGTGATGTACCTCGTGGCGCGTGGCCTGTCAGGCAGGCCTTTGCTGAGACATGAGCCCCCACCTTGAGACATGGGCAGTGGGAACGGTGAGCTTTTTGCTGCTGTCTGCATTTGTCACAGGTGTGCCAGTGGATGCTGTGACAGCTGCGGAATGGCACAGTGCCCAGCTCCAAGGGGGCAGCAGATCTCTGCCCTGGCTAATGACTATAGCAGGAACACAGGAGCCTGCTGGTGACAAACTGCTCTTCATGAATCCACACCAGAGGTGCCACCATTGTGCCAGGCTGCCTGTGCACAGTAAACGTACTGCTCATAAATCTAGAACTGGTAAAGGGGGTAACCCTGAGCTAGACACAGTTGTAGCCATCCTTGCCTGGCTCTAGACTCACAGGCAAAGGCTCAGGCTGTGAGAGGGGCTGTTTTCAACATATGTTGAATGATATATTGCTGTACAATGTCGGAAGTGGTGTTTGTGTATGTTGTGTTGATCGCACATTTTTATTCTTTCTTACCTTAAGAAAGTTTTATATATTCCCTCCTTTGCCTTACCTATACCAGCTAAAGGTACAGTCTAGGCATAACTGCATCTGAAATTTACTCATCATCTGTTGGCAGCAAAGGTCATGTATTCTATGAACATCCCACTCCTGGGCGCAGTAGACAAATTTATCATAGAAAAAAAATCCAAATACATAGAACTTATATTGGTAATTTATAGTTTAGAACAACAGTATTTGGCAACTTCATATTGGAAAAAATGAAGAAATACAATATGCATGATAGAACTCTGCATGTGTTGATCTGTTTTGCTCTAAGACACATGCTTTTCCTTTTTAGAACTGTTTCATTTTAACAGCCAGTGCACGTGCTGCTGCTCAGCTAAAGAACACTTGAAAAAAGTTGTGTGACACAGGTATTCTGATGGATGACTTTTGATATTTTGTTATTGGATGCTGTATTTTCATTTTTATTTCCAGTACAGATTTGTATTACAATGGTTGCATTTTTCTATGAAGGACAACTAATGTACTAAGCAGTCAAACCCAGGGCAGTAATTAGTCTGGGAGAGATCAAAGGGTGCTTTTCTAAATCCTAACAATTTGATGGTGGTGAGCAAAACCCACAGTCTTTCTTTTGCCTTGGTCTCCTATTAATTTTCTTGTTTGCTGCAGAGCAGCTGCTTTCTTGTCAATCCAGCGCACTGCTTGAAAAAAATCCATTTGGATGTAACAAATGCAATTTCAATGGGCTTAGTAAAACATCTACTCTTTCACTTAACCTTTCTCTCCTGTGAGTGACTCACAGGAAAAAGAAAATTCTTGAGCAAAGGTGTCTCCAAAACCCATCAAAACTCACTACAGTGGGAAAGTGTGTCTGAAGCCAGTGACATGTACTGAGAAATGAATTAGCCTAGGTCTTTGCTGAGTGACAGCAAAAACTATGTGTGATTTAAAGGCAGAAAAGAAAAAGAGTGAATATGAAGAACCAAATACTCTGATGGGAAGGTGCAGGGCTAGAATGGTAGTATTAACAGCCCACCACTAGTATTGTCAGCAGAGACATTTCTTCCTTAATCCACCCTGTTGAGCTAGATTATCTCTTGAAAACTACTTCAGCTCAGAATTTTCATGATTCCATGACTTCAATGATTTGATTTCATGGTTTCTCCCCTTGCCTGGCTGGAAACTGGGTCAATAGCTTACTAAACTAAGACAGAGCTTGCTTGCTTCTAGTATTGGTAGAAGAACTCTTATTCAGTCCCAGATTTAATTCTTGCAGAACAGAGTAGCTGGAGTCAAATACTTCTCTCTGTTTCAAGTTCGCACTGGAATTAGAACCTGCAAATACTAATAGTTCACAGTTGGCTAAGTACATGGAAAAGCTCTGGTCATCCCATCCTCCTTCAGAGATCTGTAACCATTTAAAAGTCTGCTCATTTTCTTAAGTATTTTGTGAATGATAGAAATCCAGACATGTTCTTCCTACAAGTTATCCATAGACATTGTTTGCAACAGGGTTTTTTTGGTTTTTTTTTTTGTTATTGTTCATGCCTTTGTAGTCTTGAACAGAATGTGCTCAGCCCTGATTTGACTGATCTGTGCTGATGGGAGAACTGCACCTTCACCCCAGTCTGCAGCATGTTTGTATCCTGGGAGCCAAAAAACTTCTGTTCCAGACACTGTCAAGTTGGATACAATGGTTTTATGATTGGAGTGGGGGGTTATTTGTTTTGGTTTGTTTTGTTTTCTCTCCCATTGAATGCAGATATTGTGGTACACCATTGTACATTGTACATTGCATTGTCACATGCTGGGTCAGGGGTTATTTTCTTGCTCTGTAACAGGTGGGCTGACTGAGTCCTTATGACACCAGACAACCTGCAAATACAGCCAAATGGAATTGAACTCTGTCACCACAACTGTTTTGGTGGAGTTGTTTCAGTGGGGACACTAACTGTAATTTTCAAATTGTGAGCAGTCTCTTTGAGTTTATTTTTTAAATTATCAGACAATTGTAAAGACATTTAATTCAAGTAGCCAAAATGCAACTTTTTAAATGTGATATGAAGGCTTTTAAAAACACATCTATAAAAAGAAGCCCACTTGCATTAAACGAAGAGTACATTTTCTCATACTGCTTAATTTCTTTTACTGCTTCTATTCTGAAATCCTTTGAAGTGATAATATCTGAGATCTATGTAAAGCTCAAGTGCTGTGTATGTTTACATGAATGATGTGATATTAAGTGGTTGACCTGCCTATTATAGAATTTGTGAGGAACAGAATTTTTTATTACACAGTGATAAATGTCACACTATGGAGAACTGAAGATGCTGCTTCCCAGTAGAAATGAAGCCATTTGTAAGCCAGCTGTAATATTTTAAACAGAAATATTCTTTGCTTTTTCATTAAAATAGAATGGAATCTTGATTTTTTTTCTCATCTCCTCAAGGTACCAACCAGTACTGTAGAAAGTGATTCTGCTTTATATTTGGATATATAAAAATATATATTAAAAAATGTAAGAAAAAATATTCTAGCCAAAGCGTGCTTTAGTTAAATGAATTATTCCTTTAAGTGTAAACAGGCAGTGTTAAGCATGTTTTTAGGGGTAAGCCAATACATGTACAAACTTCCAGTCTTCACTAAATGTTCTGTTACCATAAAACGTAGTGAGAAGACCTGGCTGAACAGAAGCAACCAGCATTGTAAATCCTAATATTTTGAAAAGCAAGTAGGAGCTAGTAGTTGTGGATTTTAGAATGATTAAAAAAATAAATTAAGAAAATAAATGTTGTTCTATAAAACACTTTGGCATATACATTAAGACCAAAAGTTGTGTAAAATGAGCCATTGTACCAGCTGGTACTGAAGCCTCTTGCTCATTCCTCTGGGAGAGGCATCAGGTTCCTCAGTTTGCTGGCCATAAGGGACAGCAACACAAAAGAGAAATTTTTAGAACTGTGGAATTAGAGACATGGAAGGAGAGGGCCAGCTGTGAAATTATTGCAGTTTGTGGTTTTGTACACATTTATAAAGGCATCGAAGACTAAGTCATACAAAACAGCAGGAGTTTCTTTCCTGATTTAAAGTTCCACAGAGGTCTGCTGAGCCTTTATGGTCATAGACAGAGAGAGAAAAAGAAGGCAGAAATAATGAAAAGCAGGTGATTCTGCACTAAGTGAATGTAGTTTTCCTTGAGGAAAATTAGTTTGAAAAAGTTTCTTATGTTATTCTGGTAGAATCTTTTATGACATCCCTTTGAAATTGTATAGCAGCATTTAAGGTCAAAACATGAAAAAAAATTTTATTTTTTTCCTGGATTGAAAACCTCTGAGAAGTTCCAACTGTAATGGAAGATATTACAAACTATGTAAAGATGATGAACACTGCTTGAAGGGTTCTTGAAGTTTGCAGGTTGGACGTCTTCTTAGACAAAATTCCTGTTAGATTTTCTGGAACATTTCTATGCTGGATGTGAAGAGGTAAACAAATATTATCAATTAGCAAACAGTAAAGTACTAGGGAAAATATTTGCTTTATCAGGATATGTTTTCCATTTCCTTATGTCTTTTGAAAGCTTAGAGAAAGGAAGCAAACATATTAAGTTTCATGCAAAGGGACAAAGAAAACCTGATGTGAATGGAAAGATGTCTGTAAAGGGCTCATTTGTATCTTTTGATATTTTCTCTCTATATTTATAGAATTTAAAGCAAAACTTCTTTTTATTCAGTAAACCTCCCTACTGCTTTCAATAGGTAATCATATATCCCACAGACAGGTTGATTTCATAATTATTTGAAAATGTTATTTCTCTGTATCACAATTTTTAATATTATCAGCCTGAGATTGTAATAGATTAGTTATTCATAAGTGAAGAACACATCAGTAATGTAAGTAAGTAAGTAATGCAAATCATACCCAGACTGTTAAACACAGAAATAAACTAAAATATTAGGTCAGTGATTTTACTGATATAAAGAATTCTGAATTCTTAATAATGGATTTTGAAAAACATTACAGCAGTTCAGGAAAAAAAAACCTTCTGATGGTAAATCTGTGCACCAGACCACATGATGCCAATGGGAATATCCCACCTGTATCTTGTTAATCTCAGCACTCTCTCCCAATGCTGCAGGTAAGCAGGGGATTCAAACAAGAGCTAAAGTCCAAATAAGAGATTTTTTTCATCCAGGTTGGACTGCTAGGGAATTTTTACTCTCACCTTTGTAGTACTGTGCTTAATTCTCTTTCTAAAGTCATCTGGGAATTGTACTTAACCAATTCACTGTAGAATAAAGACCTAGAACACCGGTGTGTTCTTCTGTTTCTTTGTGTGACTCAGGGTCCTGGGTTTTGGTTTTTGGTTGGTTTTAGAGTTGTCCAAAGCTTTCTGGTGAGTGGTCTGCATCCATGACCTGTGGCCTGTCCTGACTGATTGCCAGTAATTGTGGGAACCTCTTTTGGAATGAATCCTATCTCAGACTCTTTGAGTGATGGAATTTCCCGAGGCAGAGGAATTTTCTTTAGTGTTTTTGTTTTCTCCCCTTCTGTCTCATATGAAGGATTTGAAAATGAATGCAAGTCTTTAGGACTAAGCAAGGAAGGTGTCTGTCTTGTTCAGAAGTAATGTGTTTTGTGGAGATATTTGCTTCCCTTCTGCTGCACATTTACCACCTACTATGAACACAGCAATGGAAATTCATAGGCAAAGTTATGAGTTGTTAATTAGAGCAGAAACTGCGGCAGTTCTTTGCCTCGGATGTGCTTTGCAAATTCACTTTGTATAGATGCTGCATACAGAATTGTTAGGAGCCCTGTTTTTATTGTGTTCTGTTTTGTCTTTGAAACTTTAGGGGTGAACATTGTACTCAGCTGAGAGGAAAAGATATTCATGCTCATAGTGGATGTGAGTTCAACTATGTTCTTATTTAATTTATTTTTTTTTACATAATCAAAATAACTTAGTGTGACCTCTAAGAATAAATGAAATGGTGTAATAACGTGTCCTGTACTACTGTGAATACTGAATCTTTCTCACAAAGTCCAATCTTGCAGCTCAGAAAAAGTAAGGCAATTTATTTATGTGTACATTAAAACCCAAGTTTTCTGCTTCCCACAAAATGAGAATTTAACGTTGCCTACATTTGGTGTGAATAGTAAAAGGAACAGGAAACAAAAAAGTCCTCTGGAGCTGGGTTGAAGGGGGTCTGACACACTACAAGAGATCCCCATGACATCTGCACATTTTTCTGTATATTAGCACTGGAAAGAGGATAGAATTACCAGGAAATGTTGCCCTGTGGTTTCTGTATTGAAGTGGCTCCATCTGTGCCACCTGTGGATGACATGATTGGAGCATTAGTTCTTGCTCTGCCTTAGCACTATTGATAACTCTGCTTAACATCGCCACAGGGGAGGCTTTGTTGGAGGCTGCAGTCACTTCGCCTGAGCAATGGTGTACATTGGCTCCTCCATTCAACCCTTTTTCCTGACATTATCGCATTTGAATGGGCCACCAGTGAAGCCATTCAGTGAGAACATGCAGCAGGGCTCCTGGGTGGCCCGGCACTGAGCCCAGCACCCCCGTTAATGGACTGCCCGTCGCAGCCCATTGAGCTCCATGAACTCCGTGACCAAAGAGAAGCGAGACAAAGATGTCCCTCAGAGCAAAGTGTAGGTCAGGGCTGGACAAAAGCAGATAGTGACAATCAAACCTGTTTGATTGCTCCACTAAAAGGGGATGCCTACCTCCATGGGCCACCGTTCCCACAGGGGCTGTGCCCTGCACTCCTCTCTGCCCATCACCTGGGCCTTGGGCCTGGACTGGTGTGGCACCTCTGAGCACCTGACTGAGCCCTTGCTCTGCTCACAGCAGGCTTTGCATTCTCCTTGACCTTGCAGTCGATGTAATTATCACTGCAGTTTGCTTCTAAGCATGCGTACAACCCTCTTGTTTGTTCACCTATACAGTGCACACACCCTTGTTCTTACATGACATGCCAGAGGCAGCTGAGTGAGTTAAGTGCAGGATGAAACTTCTCTCATCTGGCTATTTGTGCATATGATTTTGATACAGGTAGCAATCTTTTCCAAATGTTGACCCAAGATGGTGAATTCGAGATGGTAAGTGGCAGATAATGTGTTGTATCTCTCACTCCATTAAATAAAAAATATGTTCAATATAAAAATCCCTTCTGTTGAAAGAGGGTTTTTATTGCATTTTTCTGGTGATTACTAGCCACAGTTTTAAAAAAATTTTTGGTTGTTGTTTTACTTCTAGCTTATGTCTGCTGAAATTAACAGCTGCTATTTGCAACGGTTAAAACTACTCTGTTAAATTAGCTGGACAGCAGGTAGCAAGAGCTTTTCATCCAGCAGTTAAGGAAAGATGTTGGAGGTGGGAGTTGACAGCTCTGAGTTCTGCACTGGCCTACGTCTGAGATGGTCTGATACGGATCAGTGGCTTGAGAACTGTTCCTTGGCTTGGAATAAGGATAGTATGCAAGACTACACCTGTCCTTGCATCTTTGTGGGCTCTTCCTGTAGTCCTTTGGACAAGGGATAATGGTTTTCCTTGAAGATTAACAGAGCTGTGTTAGAGCAGCTAAAAGAGCTGTGAGAAACATCCTGAACTCCAAGCAGGGGTTGCGAGTTCAGTTGTCAAATGTGCTCATTTGATGAACTGATTGGGGATACACCTCTACTATTTATCTGTGTGTATCTTTGCTTTCAACGTTGTGAAAAAATCCCCTCAAAAATTTGTATGGGTGATAAATGTCCTGCAGCTAGGGGGAACCATGTACATGCCCCTTTATGTTACATATCCTGCACCTCATTTCCCACTTGCTTCAGGAAAAAAACCCTAGGACTGAGCTATTACCCAGATGATGTGTTTTTGCTTGGTAATCCATCTCCCATGGAATTAACCTTGCTTTTCTAGATCACTTCTCCTGCCTTCAAGGTGCATGTGAGTTTTCTGCAGCAACAGGTGCAGAAAACAAGCTCTCAGCCTCTTGTAAGTATCAAGTTTCTGTTTTGATTGAAGACGAAGGACAGGAAAGAAATGAGTAATTTTCATTCCTTGATATTATAATGCCTTACACCAAATATTCTCTACCAGGGTTTTCTTCTACTTTTGAGTTTTTACCAGAATAGATCTCGCCTTAAAGACCTTGGAGAGAAAAAGGGAGGAATGTGGATGGAGAGGTGGAACAAGGATGCTGAAGTGGTAAAAGTTAGTTGAAAAATACTGTAGGCATCTTAACTCCACACTTCACTAACTTTGAATAGACTTTGGTTTCTGGATTGTGAAACACACAGTTGAAATGGATAATATGAGAAGAGACTTCTAGGAAGAAAAGATAAGAATTGGCAAGAATATGTAGACATTCTATATGTAGAATGGCAGGAATGGCTGAGCCAGTGTGTCAGCTGTGAGTGTTTGTACCTAGAAGTCTGACATCCTAGCCCTGTTTTTTTAGTGATAAAACTATTTCCTATATTACATAAACATCTATAGATGCAAATGAACAGAAGGTCTCTATTACAGAGAAGTTCTGCCTGTGACAAAGATTTTCAGACAGCTATGCAGCAGCTTGTCTCTCTGTGTTAAGGGTAAACATTCACACACACTGAACTGTTACAGCAGTAGTTCTTTCCATGAGAAACTTCAGTTACGAGAGAAAGAATTCTAAACAATTAGATAAGCATTTGCACCTGCTACCTTGTATGTGCTTTGTTCATGATTGGTCTAGAGAATTATTTACACTATTTGGCCTATGGGGTTATGAAGTTTGATTGTTAGCCAATCATGTATTGTTTGTCACGATGTAGATTATAAAAGAAATTTGTTTCTAATAAAGTTGAAAGTTATAAGCTAAAAACCACAAAGCAGCCTCTTCGTGTCTTGTTCATTAAGAACAGTGACAAACATCCATGACTTTGTATACCTTTTGGTGCCATTGCAGTTGTGCAAAAAGCATTTACTGCTTTTTCAAGACCAAACAAGAACTCAGCAAGACAAGCTTTGGAAGAATGAGTGGGAAGTCTTCTTCACCTTGGTATGCTTTGATGATTGCTAAGCAGATAAGATAAGATGCCATCAAATCTCTCATGTTATTATTTTAAACACAAACAGAAAAAACAGTATGGTGAGCACGTGGTTCTGTATGAGAAAATAGTAAATATAATTTTTTTTTTATTATGACTGCAGGTAAATTGGCACCTTCAGATATAGAATAACAAAAAGCATCTATGTGCTGCCTTTAGAATCAAATTTCAGCTGCAGCAGTAAAGAAAATTTTTCCTTTCCCTCATATGGCTATTGAAGCCTACAAAGCTCAGAAGTGACTATCTCAGAGCTGTTTGGGCCAAGGGCAAAGCAAGGACACAAGATTTTGCTGTCAGTACTAAAAAAAGTCCATGTTATGCGAAGTAGTGCAGTCTCTGGGGGGCAGCACATTACCACCTCCCGTGCCTGGATCTTACAGCTTTTCAGCTGCACACATCACTTTAGAAGAGTAATTGGTTCTATTGCTAAGTCTTCTGAAAGCTTGGCTTTGATTTCACCAGACTTTCTACAGCAAGTACCTGGAATTTATTTTTATACATTGATTGTAGGACCTTTTTACTTAAAATCTAGTGACTTTGCAAATATTATCAGTTTTATGCATGCAGCAGTATCAGTTTAGTTGTTACGCTCTTGTCTCCTGTAACCCCTCTGTTATAAAATTACCCGACAAAAATGTGTTTGGTCATTTGCTTCCTGACAGATTTTTTCCATCAGGGTGCTGACACGTGGAAAACCAGTCCTTTAGAAAGGGTGGGGTTTTTTTCAACTCTTGCCAAGTGGTTTCTGTATTGGGTGTTACGAGATCTCTTCAGCACACATTACTGGAATCCCAGAGGGGCAGTTTATCTGCTTGACACTCCATAAACCTAGTTAGAATCTAATGCACCTATGGGATTCCCAGCATATATTTGCTCTTATGGTGTTATCAGTAATCTAGAACTGTGCAATGAATAAGGAAGGATCCAAGGGCTGATTTATGTCAGATTTTTTTTTGTTATATTCAACTACAACTGTAAAGGATAGGAGATTAAGGAGGAGAATTCCTCTTCATCCTTTAGTATTTTCTACAGTAAAGCATCCTGCTATAAAATAGTAGAAGTCTCTTTTTACCTAGATGTTTCTTCAGTTATTAACCATGGTTCTCAAAGCTGAAAATGAACATGAGAGTGCTGTCTCTAATTTGAATAATAATTCAAATGCCCAATAGGATTTTTTTTCAGTAAAAGGTTTCAAGTGAAAGGAAAAACTTTGCACACTCCATCAAAATTTGATCCATTGGCTTTTTTTGAATACAGATTTTAATGTGTTAGGGAGCATTCAGAGGAAGAGCACGGAGAAAACTCCTAAAACTATGTATAATCAGTAACCAAGACTCCCACCAAGAATGTAGAAACCTACATTCCTATCTCCATGTTGTTTGATTTAGGAAAGAGGTAGCAACCCAGATCTTCTCCACAGGAGACCTCTGTATTCATGAAAAAAATTCCTCTTGCATATCAATGCTATAGAGATTTTCTTCAGAAAATGTGATGGACTCAGGATTGCACTTTTCTTTCAAATAATATTGCATTTCAATATGCAAATTAATTTGAAAATAATTAAAAATGAGTCATGTAAAAGATCTCTGCATCTTTTATTTTTCTGTGAATGACTGTAACAATACCCCTTCTGTTGTGATATGAAGAAAACATAAAAAGTTAATTGTTCTTTAAAAATTGGATTTTATCTGGGCATACAAGCACTAAAATCTCTAAGCATCAGTGAGACCCTTTTCAGTTGTGGCAATTTTTCATTTTCACATGGTCTGCCATAGACTCTATTATTATACTTCTAAGAACAAATTCTCAAAAAGCTATACTAAAACTCTAATCTTCAACATCACTCCATGGAATATATGCAGGTCTCTTACCTTGGCCTTGAAAGCCATATTTGCCAAATCCAAATCTCATGATTATTAGCTTGTGTTCCTTCAGGCCAGTGTGTAAGGCCATTCAATATGGAAAAAAAAAAGGCTTATAAGAATACCCTAGATATTTTCACATATTTGAATTTATTTCAAGTGTTATTTACCCTGATTTTCCAAGGGTTTATAGATCTGATTTTTGGAATTGTTATAATTCAGCCCTGTAATGATTTTACCCCAAGTCTTTGCACTAGGCATCTTAACTTCAGCTCCATCTTCCTGGAGTTTTTATCTGTCAATAAGCACTGATCTCTGCTTCAGAGGGAGGTCCAATGCATGTTAGTTTATGTATAATTTGCAACATGAAAGGTTATGTTCAAATACAACAAAGAAATAAAGGCAAACACAATTACATATAAGGCTTTTATAAATCTAGGCTGTGACTCCTCTTTGTTGCTCAGCTCCAAACTTGAGTATGGAACTGGTGTTGTCCAGGAGTACTTTTTACATATATGTTCTATGGTTTTAAGTCAAGACTTCATCTTTAAGAGCGTGTTGGGGTGGGACTTAGCATTGTGAGAGCAGACAAATGGTAAAGAAGACAGTTGTAGAATGTGTCAGAGAGGAAGGTTCTATAAAGGTCAAAACTTAGACTAGCAATGTGAGGAAAGCATGAAAATAGGACTAGAGTGGGTTTGAGAAGGGGGACAGGCAGCAATCAGTATTGCCGGCCATTTGGGAGGGGCATCTATAGGTATCTATACTGGGAAAATATTATGATACCAGGTTCTGTCACAGTGGAAGTTGGAGCAAGCAGGCTAACCCAGAAGTTGTAATTTTGGTTAAAGTAGGAGGACAACAAATGAATTTGTTACTGAATTAGCAACTTTTTGAACACTAAATCCCACATTTAATGAAACAAAAATTCTTATGATTGTTAAACAGCTGGTAAAGGCAATTATTTTTCCAAACAAACCCACAAAAGAAAAATTTCCAATCACCTCAAACTTCTGCTGTGTGTAACCCACAAAGGCTGGTTTTAACAGGCAGCCTGCCAGTAGGGAGAACCCCAGAGAATGAGCATAAAAGATTCAGATGTGTTAGTGTGGTAGTTGCAGGTTTCTTTCCAACTGGAGACTTGGTGAGCCTGACTAGTTTGGATTCCAGCTCAGCTCTGGCTCATGGTCACAGCTTGGCCAAGGTTTTGGGGGTGTGAATAATACAAGTAGCATAGGACGTTTGGGGGAGCTGGTTTGTAGAGTCTATTAGCTGCATTTAGTATTGCACACCTTGTATCAGACAGAGAACTTTATTATAAGCAGAGATTTCTTTGCCATCTGTGTGATGATATGCCTCGGGGTGAGAAGGCAAAACAATGAATCCTGCTGGAAACCCTGGTACCCGACAGTACTTCTGTGACACTGACAGAGGAAACTCTAGGTAAAGGTAAGCCCAGGGTACCCACAACTTGGGGCTCTAGAAAATCTGTGCTAAGCCACTAGAAAATCTGTGCTAAGACAGGTTGTGGGGTCTAAAAGGAGTTGGTGCTTCCCATTTCAGTGGAGAAGTTAGAGTGTCTTTGCATCAGAGCTAAGCCTATGCCCGAATTCAAAATCACCAAAAGCCACAAAATCTGGCCTTTACCACATACCTGAGATGAGCTTACAAGAGGAGGAATAAGGTGAATTTTGTTTTGCCTGTCCTTGGCCCTACCTCAACAGCAGCATTTGTACAGCATGTCTGAGTACAGCATTCCCGGCCCATCACTGGTGCACACACCATTTCCCCTTGTAGCAAGATAAAATGTTTTGGAAAAGGATGTGACATCAAATGTCATAAGACAAACAGGATTCACGGACAGATTGGATTCTGGCTTCTGCATTCCCATGCTGGCAGTCTCTGCCTCACTCGCTGGTGCTGCATGGGCGTGAGGACAGCAGCATGGAACTGTCTGGGGGAGTACAACAGGGTTTGCTCTCCTAACTCTCCTGGTTTCTGTGGGGCAAGGAAGTCATGGCCTAAAGACTCTTTCTGTGGACCATTTCTGGTGGCGGAGCAGGCTCACACACAGCACTCTTGCAGATGTCTAGCAAGGAACTTCTAGCAAGCTTTGTGGCACTGTTGTCATTTAAGAAAAAGAAAGTTAACATATTTGTTTTACAAAATGTTCTGTGGCAGTCTGGAGAATATGAGCTGATGTTGTGGCACTCTAGTTTTTTATGTGTTGTAGGTAACATTTCCTCATATGCCTGACTGTGGATGTAAGGGAAGACAAAGATCAGTGCTTCTCTGAGAATCTACGTTCAGAGCTTTCCTGTCCCTCTGAGACTCTCTTTTGGAAAGCTATGCCTGGCATAGGCTGGTAAACTGTGGCAGTGAAACCTGCCCCTATTGGCAGCTTCTTAAATTTCCAAGGGGTTTTTCCAAGCTGCAAAATAAAAGTGTAAAACCAAGAAGGGCAGAACTGAAATAATCAAGTTGGGAAAATCTCAAGTAGTCTAGTTTTTCACGGGACAAAGGAGCCACCATAATCCAATTCTACAGCTTAGGGTTTGCAGAGGCAAAAAAAAAAAGGTGCCAAAGCTCCTTTGGGACAAAGTCCTTGAGTAGATTTGCCATGTCACTGCTCCGCTGTGGTGCACAGGACTGATGTGAAATGTGGGTTGGCACGGCAGGACAGCAGACCAGATCCTCAGCAGTAGGACCAGGTCCAGAAGACCAACTCTCAGAAGGAACATGAGATCAGGGGCACCTGGAAGAGGAGAGGTTCAGGAAAATTTCTAGAGGCACTGCTGGGGCGGTGGTGCTGGCTCTTGTGAATGTTATATGTTTTTACTCTTCCTTTTTTCAATTTTTTTTCCCAATTACACAAAGTCTGTTTAACTCTGCGTGTCCCACTCTGCTTGATAGTGGAGGTGGATTGTCCAGAACCCAGATAGTCCAAGATGGTCAGGATAGTATTTGATGAATATTCCCTTGCTTCCTGTGTTGCAGTCTGCCTTGCAGTAGTTTTAGCAGCTGTTCATGCATTTCTAAATCTGGTGAGATCTGGAAACTAAAAAAGATGCTTTGAGTGTCAGGATAGCTGTTTTCCTGAACTCGCTCCTGCCTGGCGCCAGCAGAATGCCCACCTGCGAGGAAGGAGCGGTCGGGGCTGAGCCTGCAAGGCACAGGGAGGGCTCCACGTGGCATTGTCGCTATCTGTCGAGAGGTGGCCTTCCTGCGCCGGCTTTCTGTGGAACGGAGAGAGAGTCTGGCTTGTTTTTAAGTGTTTCAGTGGTTTGGGAATTGAACCTGGCCCTTGTGGCTGCCAGGCAGAGGTGTTAGAACGATTACACAGAAAACTGAATCGCTCAATCGAAACGGCTCCTGAAATGGTTTCGTTCCCGTCAGTGCGGTGGGAGTGAAGCAGTGAATACCTGCTGTAAAACCAGCACAGAAGGTATTTGAGGGTGGAAAAGTTTGGATTTCCTCTCTAATTTACTGCTCTGTAATAGTGGGTGATGGGTGATGTTTTGCCCATGTTACCCTCTTTGATCTGTTCTGAGTAAATTGCTGCTGCCTGCTGAATCATGAGTATAAATTTCTTTTTTATAACTGTGACTCTAATTTTTTCCATCTTACTCTTTATTTGATTTAACTTGTTGAACTGTTATTGAATTTGTACTATGTAAACATCTATCTGTGGGAGTCAAATATGACAGAAGAGAAATCAATTAGGGTAGGAAGAACCCCCATACTTGAAGAAGTCTTGAAGGACACTCAACTATATTTAATATCCATTGTGGGCAGGGAAGCTTCTATAAGGTTACTGTTCCCTGACATTGTAAGTGTATTTACTATTAAACCATAATTGGAATATGAGATTGTGCTTTATTATCCAGATCTGTTAAAATATAGAAAGGTTTTATTCCTACTGCAGGTCAGAAAGGTGTAGTAGTAGGTCATACATTTTGGTACATTTATGTCTTGAAAAGAGTAGATAACAAGTGTATTTTAAACACTTTTCTTCCAAATATTAGATTGAAGCCAAACAGTATTATCTGTATTCACAAAAGGGCTGTATGTTTACTTGAAGATTTGAATTTGCATGGCATATATCTTATGCAGCCTTATAGAAGAAATATTTCCATTTTAGAATTCAACTTTTGTAACCTTTGGCAACATGTAGTATCAATGGCTCTTTGTTGCTTAAAAAAAGTGAAACTGTAAGCTATCCACAAGGATATGCAGGGCATTGCTATAGCAACACAGCCTCCCTTCCAGCACTAAGAGAAAAGTCATGAATAAAAGATGGGGTTCTAAAGACAACAAAATAGAAAAGGTTGTTTCAACCCTTCTAATACCTGACATATGCGGTTATTTTGTTAAATGCAAACCAAAAAAAAATGTTAGGAAAGGACATGCCGTTGTTGGAAGTATGCATTTATATATTGGGAACGTCACCAAGCAGATATACACTTCTTGCATTTATCAGCTTAGAGAAAGGAGTAGACAGCATGAAGCTGACAGCGTGCAATTTCTTAAAATTTACATAAAAAAATAAACATCTTAAATATCTATCTGACTTGAAAGCAGTGTTTGCTTTCTATCTGAATTAGCATAATGAAAATATAATATTGGAAGAACACCACCATTTTCTGGTGCATACTTGAGTTTTTTAAAAAATTGAAATGGAAATCGTACTTCAGAAAAGGAAAGATTCCTGGCCTCAACAAATTTGTATTTTCCTTTAGCTGAATAGAGATTATAATGAAAGTGAAGTTCAATCTCATTTTCTTCTGTGCCCTACTCCACTTTCTGGTCCTTAGTATTTTTCATGGAAATTATTAAAGAATTAACGGTGAGGCATAAGGACAGCTGTATGGTTTGAAAGGGTCTTTTAAAAAATCCATATTATTTGTTACTGCATTTCAATTCAGATTAAATCTAAAAAAGACAACAAGACTGTTTCCTGGCTATGGCCTTGTTTACTGAAAGATTCTTATAAAAAATACCCTTTCCTTAGAAAAAGAATTATAATCTTGTTTTATTTATTCTTTGGAGTAATCTGCAGTGTATATCTGCACCTGGATTTTTCTATTAGAAACAATATGATAGTGAGAGATGACTGTTGGTTATGCTGGCTAATTTTCACTGAGTAACTGTAAATGTGATGGAGGGAGTAATGTGATCCAGTAGTGTTAAAACCCCCTCATCTGTCAGTCCCACATCTTGGCTTCAAAGCTGGGAAACTCACTTCCTGCAGTGCATAAGTTTAGTTTGCTTTGGGGATACACCTTGTATAAATGCATCTTTCCACTGAACAATACAAATATGAAAAAAGATATAGAATAGCATTGCTCCTCACCACTAGAAAACCCAACAATTGTTTTTTGTTTGGTTTTTTCCCCCCCATTCCAATCCAGTCACTTTTCTGTGCTTTGATATAGAGCAAGCAGGTGAAATATCATCCCAAAGGATCCTGAGAAATGCTTTAAGCAATTTTATAGCATTTAAATATGGCATTAATGGTCCTTGGGCTTACAAAATAAGAAAAGCTTTTGTGGGGAGATGGTAAGATATGTTCCCCTTTGCATCCCTGCTGCTGCAGAGCTGCTGGTTGTTTCCATTCTTCAATTCCTCTTTGTTCTGCTTGGTGGTTCTGTGGTGTGTCACATGTTGCATTGAAAGCCTTGCCTTGGCAAGACTTGTAGCTCTTTCACAGCCCTAGACACAGGAGCAAAACTCAGTTCTCTGTGTTCCTGCAGAATTCTGATTTCATGCAAGAGACCTGCTATAACACAAACTGGAATGGAAAAAGGATATATCTGCATTTAATAATTCTGGAAATATTCAGCCAATAAATTTGTTTCCATTTGGAAATCTCAGGACATTTCCTTTAAGCACAAAATTTGTAAAAGGTGTGTTTTCCCAAAGAAATATCTCACCATCTAAAAGAGGCACCTCCCATCCAGCTCTGCTTGGCAATTTTATTATGTGATGGTATTACTCAGGGAGATGAGGGAAAGAAAAAACATCACTGACAGGACTGCAGGAAGGAGGGGCTGGGGATTAAAATCTGCAGTTGTTAGCAGGCTATTATTCTGATCAGAAAAACTGTGCAGTGCCACTGTCACAAACAGTTAACAGCATGACCCCATGCCAGTTGTTAAGGTTATTTTAATACTCTGTCTAGTGCAATTTCATAATGATTCCTTTCTTCAGCCCTTCTGGTGACCAGGCATGTTCAGACAAAGAGCAACTATTTCATAGTGTCTTTGCCACTTTGAGCAAACCTGTAGTTATCTAATGCCATCACGCCATGTTAGAACTCTTTGATTTTTGGACAGCCCAAAGAGACTTCCTTGCTAAAAAGGTCAAAATTAGTCTGTTTACACTATGCTTCTGAGATTTAGTTTTGTTTTGAGCAGTTGTCTGTCTACTGAACCTTAAAAATTATCTGTTAGTTTATTTTTTTCTCTGGAGATGATGAGGATGTTTTTGTGTTGATCTTCTATTTTCTATTTTAACTGTAGCTTAAGTTGCCCATGCCTGTTTTGTGACTTGTTATAAAAGAGATAGATATTTTTCATCTGCTGTCTCCTTTTTTCTGGCCTGTCTATCAAGAAAAGGTCTCTTTAGCACTAAGAATGGTCTCTGCTCTGATCCCACTGCTTGTGCAGTTGAACCCTAGGAAAAGACAAGACAAACTACCTGTAAGCATTGAAGTGGACTAGCAGATCCCTTTTCATATTAACAGTCACTGCACAAATTGCTTTTGCAACTCTGTGGGAAAAATGATTGACATTCATCAAACCATTCCTCAGTGCTACTGAGTGAGCCAGTTCTAATATTTGTTCCAACAGTGCTTCTCAGCTCATGGATCCCTCTCACGTTTTCAGTAGCCTGCTGTTGAAAGCCTTTATAAGATGTGATATGGTTTACCTATGCCTTATCTGTCATGCTCACTCTTTTAGCACTGAACCTCTCCTCACATGATGGTGTGGAGCAGCTGCTTCCTCCTCTGGGTCCAGGACTCTGCATGTCCTGGCACTCTTGGCCAGGGCAACTTTCCTCCTGCCCCCTGTTGGACTTCTATGTACATCACTGCTTTCTGGTCTGGTGCGATACAATAAGCACATCGCCATCTAAATCAACTTGCATACAGGTAATAAATAACACAAGAAACTAACAAAAGATTTTTCAGAAACATTTTATTAGTGTATTGGAAGTCATGTTGCCAAATTCCATGGGTAGCTTCTGCTTTCAAGGCCTCATAATTTTTGTTTTAAACACGAAACTCAAAATAAAACCAGAATTAAAGTGGGAAGCATGAAATATTTTGCTATTTGATGCTAGACTGCATCTGAACAGAGGATGATTATTGCTTCTTTGTCGTGGCATGTGGCTTCACTTGGAGTCTCTAGACAGAAAACATGCCATAGCAAGTAGCAGGATAGGCGAAAGTACTGCAACTCCAAACTGAAAATAGACCACATATGAAATTGAGGGTAGATGGAACAATGAGACATAACTTGAAATGTGGCAAATACATACAGGTGCCTATTGCAAAGGTAAATGTGTGTGGGTTTTCTGCTGTGTCAGGACAATTCTTTACCAAAAGTATTCCACAGTAACTGAAAAAAAACCCGTTATATCAACACAGAGGAAAACGAAACTGTTTCAACATCATGACAAGAACTCTAAAAAGAAATGTACTGTGATTATTTAATCATTTAGTAAAGAGCTTTATATATGGCTGTAACAAGTAATAAAGGCCATGCAGTGCATAGTATTGCCTTAAATCTTAATGGCAAGGAAATTTCTGTATAAAAAAATGTGCAGAGAAGAATGAAAAGAAAAACTGCCTGGCCACAAAAAAAAAAACCAAAAAAAACCCCAAAAAAACCCCAAAAAAACCCCAAACAAACAAACAAAAAAAACCCAACCAACCAAACAAACAAAAAAAAACCCGCAAAAAACAAAAAAACCAGCCAAAAAAACCCCAAAAAACCTTTAACCAAGATACAAGCAAAATAAAGGAAGAACTCTGTTCGAGGAGGTTACCTACCACTTTATTGCCCAAGTGGCTAGCAACCTATCTTGTTATGGCATTTACAGCTTAAGTTATGACTTTGATGTTTGTGAAGGTTACAATTCTATTAACTAAAGATTGTGCCAATTTTTCTATTTTTATGAACGCATTGGATAGCTTGATTTATTAGTAAGTGTCAACAATGAAGTGATTCCCAGTAGAATTCATGGTTATTTTTGTTATTAATTAAAACATTTCTGAAGAAGAAATCTCTTACAGGAATTTCATTCGATCTTTTAAAAAAATGCTAAAAATTAGATAAAATGACAACTGTCGTATTCTAGTGACTTCGCCCTCTAAAAAGAGCACATTGTAATGTGTTTCTTGGTTAATGAATTTGTGGGTTTTTGGCTAAGAGAAGCACTTTTGCCAAAATGTAAACAATTGCAGAGCTTCTCAAGCTCGTGTACTTCTGGGATGCAGAACTTGCCACAAGCTAAGGCAGATTTTTTTTTTGCAAGAAACTCATGGAGAAATAATTGGCAGAGTAGGATTGAGAAGGCTTCATGAATGCCTTGCTAGCACTCTCTTAAAAGAACCTCCTCTCATCATCAATAGATTTTAATAGAATTGAAGGTTAAACATTTAAATTGCAGAAAATGGAGCAAACACCTGTTAGCTTCTGTGAATAGATGTATATTCAACAAAAACTTTAATTCTAATGTTTTATAGACAGACAAAATCTCTTCAGAGCTTCACAGCTACACATCCCATTGATTACACTGTGAGTTAATTAGAGCAAGAGTAATAGGGTGGAGTGTTGTCCTTGAAAACCTCATGATGTTGGCAAAAAAAGATGTGCAAATGATTGTTTAATTCCTGGATACCTTATCCAGCTTTTGTCTCAGCTGGAACCTGGGTCTGTATTTGTGTGAAGTTCTCTGAGGACTGTGTTTTCAGGCATTTCACTGATGTTTATATGGCTTAATATCCATCACAGGCCGTATTTTTATAAATTAATTCCACAGAACCACAAACAAAGTTCAGTGGTGAAATTGTAAAATAGGGTTTGCAAGACCAATGTGGTTTCCATTCTTCTTTCATGGCTCCATGTTCTCCTGGTTGCTGTGTGGGAAGTACCTCTGTTACAGATGAGTGGTCCAGCATGGCAGAGATGGGAGTAGGAGATAAAAATCATCACTTGGAGAAAAGACAACCGGCTTTTTTTTATTTTTATAACAACGTAATATTGAACAAAGCAAATGCAAAACCAGAGAAGAAAGAAGATAGCACAGTAAGATACCTATTGTGTTCTATGAATGTAAACAGGTGTGAAGGTCCCTAAGCCATTATGTTTCCTATTCTTACTATTTTAAGATGACTCTATGACAAGATTGTATCTGGATACTGAGGTACCAGGGAAAAGGGCCTTTATTCCCTAGGTACCCTCTTATGAAAGAAATGTGTGTAAATTAGCTGAGGTTGGCTTAGACAGAGGCTGTGTTTCAGGTGCCACTGCTATTTGAACACAACGAAATAAATCAAGACATGCTAAAAAGAGGAAGAAAGTCAGGTAGACAGATAAAAGAATTCACAGGGATGTGGAAGAAGACAAAAAATAATCTACAAATGTCAGGGAAAAAATCAACAGAGCAAGGTGCAGAGAGACAGAAAAAAATGTGTTAATTTTAAAGAGGGAAAAGAAAAAAAAGATTGTTTTTGGTTTTGATTAATAAAGGTTTGTTGCAAAAACAGATTCACGTGTAGTTGAAGTTATTTTCACTGTTGTGCCCATAGATTTGTGGACACTTGTCTATATCTTAGATTGACTAAATCTGTCTTCTCTGCATTTGTGTATAAGGTGGTTGTGTGCAATATTTTGTTGTATTTTAAGTGTATTTGAAAGCAAAATATTGCTTTTCTAGTGTGAAGTGCATAGAAGAGGGCCTTGGTTGCAATCTATGTAATTACAAGATGGAACATTCCTCTTGGCAGTGGTGCTTCAGCTCCTATCATTTAAATTTCAAGCAGTCCTGGAAATTGTTGCTAGTTTCACACTCACTTAAGAAAGTAAGAGGCCCAAATATAGTCTTTAGTCACCTTTATTCATCCTTGAATTGTGTTCAAAATTTGCTTCATAGCACAGTGGTTTTAGACCATGCAATACATGTTTATTTATATGAACCTCTTTTCCCACACATTGACTATTCCTCACTGTGCTGGGATGGCCTTAGTGAATTTATCTCAGGGTTAAACATTCAAATCTTCATTCTGATCTTATTTCAAGGGAGCTCACTGAGCTGGGAAAAAAACTCAAAACCACTCTGAGTAACAAAAGACATTGAGAAAAAATTATCAAGAACTATTTGTGTCCCTAAATAAATTTCATTGTGATCTGGGAGAACTTGGTTAAGTGGGGAGGTCCCAGATGACTGGAAGTTAGGCAATGTGATGCTTATCTACAAGAAGGGTCGGAAGGAAGATCTGGGGCACTACAGGCCTGTCAGCCTGACCTTGGTGCCAGGGAAGGTTGTGGAGCAGATTACCTTGAGTACATCGCCAGGCACCTACAGGACAAGCAGGGGATCAGGCCCAGCCAGAAAGGGTTTAGAAAAGGCAAGTTCTGCTTGATCAGCCTGTCCTCCTTTTATAACCAGTTGATCCACCTAGTAGATGAGGAAAAGGCTGTGGATATTGTCTACCCAGACTCCAGCAAAGCCTTTGATAGTGTGTCCCACAGAATTGTCCTGGAGAAACTTGGACAGGTGCTCCGTTTGCTGGGTGAAGAACTGACTGGATGGCTGGGCCCAGAGAGTGGTGTGAAAGGAGCCGCATCCAGTTGGCAGCCAGTCACCAGTGGGGTTCCCTGGGGCTTGGTGTTGGGCCAGTCCTGTTTAATAACTTTGGTGATGATCTGGATGGAGGGGATCGAGTGCACCCTCAGCAAGTTCGCAGACAGCACCTAGTTGGGCGGGAGTGTTTATGAGCTGGAAGGTAGGAAGGCTCTGGAGGGATCTGGAAGGGGCTGGATCCATGGCCTTAGGCCAATTGTGTTATCTTCAATAAGGGGAAGTGCTGAATCCTGCCCTCGGGTCCCAATAACTCCAGGCAGTGCTACAGGCTAGTGGCAGAGTCGGAGGATCAGAGGGCGGCCCAGGGAAATATGCCAATCCCTCAGCTGGTCTTCCCATTTTTTGACCCCTCAGTGGGTTTTCCTTCTTATTTGCATGTGTTCCTCCTGCCAGTGACTTCCAGCACCTGTGAAGGACTCACACCAACAGTTTATGGAATAACCCTCTTTGTTAATATAAAATTGTGACAGGTTAAGGTTTGGGGATTATCAGTAATAGTACCTAACTGCAAAAACATATTTAAAGCAATGCACAGACAAGAGCTAATCCACAGTTAAAGTATTCCACACGCACAGTGTATGATTTTTACCCAATAGGTGTCCCTATGGGGGAGAAGACAGGTTCAGCCTATCAACAGATCCCAGCAGTTACAGTGGAGACTTCCCTAACTTTTGCCCCATTCTCGACTTACTTTTATACTATTTCTTTATGTTTAGTTGGAGCTTGAGTAACCTGAGTCATAAATACCTTTGTTACTGATTGGTGTAAAATTCTCTTGCTTTGCTGTTAAGGATACAGTCAAAACAATAAAGAGCACATGTCCAGTGAGGCGTGGCTGCACCTTGAGGGCAGGTAAATTTGGGGTGGAGTTGTGTGTTAACATTACAATTAGGCTATGATAAACCAAGGGAGAGAACCAACGAATCTAAGGAGAGGGATTTTGCCACAGCTGTTGGCTCAGCAGCAGGACATCTCCTCTCTCCCTTGGCTGACAGGTGGCATGTGGCTTATCAGCTGCAAAGTGCCATCGAGTTTCCTTCCCTGCAAGGATTTCAACAGAACCTGGCCCGTGGTGTCTCCCCTCTGCTCCGCCCTTCATTCCATCCCCCTTAGCGGGTGCTTACAGTTGTATCAGGAATCATCGTGGAGCATGCCAGCTGCTTTCCATCCAGGGAGTAGCAGCTATATTTTACCCTATAATTTCTGTACAGTTGTAACTCCTTTTAGGATGTGAATATTACTTCTCATTTGCCACTGGTTTTACTGCCTGCTGTCTTTCCACAAATGGGATATGGAATAAATTTCTCTCTGAATTAGCAATGGGTGAAAGAACAGGGAAAAAAAAAAAAAAGAATAGGATAGATAATTGTTTTCCAAACGATTTTGTAGAGTAATGGATGGAGCAGTATGCCACTCAATATATTCTTAATTGATCTAGTGAAGGGTGAAAATAATGAGAAATTTTTGGCTGATATGAAATCATTCAAGATAGCCAAATCTTATTGTAAACAGTTGTGTAAGGAATTAGTGTTGAGTGGTTGGGTGAGAAAAGACTAAATTAATGCTAAGTAAACCTCCTGAGGGAAAACAGTTTTAATGATGAAGCTCACAGTGGTGGACTCTAAATTAGCAAAGATCTCGAAACTCTTCTGATTAATTCCTTTAAGACATCAGCTCAAATCTCAGCCACCATCAAAAGAAAAACAGAATACTAGGAAGGACTGGGAAAGAATAGCAATAATAATAAAAAAAGCATCAGAAATCTTGATTATGTGTATATTGATGAGATGGAAACATAATAAATGGTTTGTGGAAGTGTAGAGGCAAATAGACCTAAAAAGGGCAGACAGAAGAGCAGAGAGGGAGGGTTAGAAGTATGGGACAACGTCTTTGAGACATATAACTGTGTAGCAGTACTCTTCAGCTTGGAAAAGAGACAACAAAATGTGGGTGTGGGGGAGGAATAGCAAATTATGAATGACATGAAGAAACTGAATAGAGAATGATTACTCACTGTGGGGGACCCAAGGAAACTATTAGGCACCAGGTTTAAAACAAACAAAAGAAAGCCCTTTCCTGCATAACAATATTACATGGGGAGATTCATTTTCATTGGATGTCAAAATTACAAACAAGTTAAAAAATGATTAAACAATTTTGTAAAAGAAAGACTGTGAAGAGCTATTAAATGTAAGATAGATGATTTGAAGCAGAAGTAGCTGGCAACTACTGTTCTACTTTCCCTCTTACATGTGTTCTTTTTCTTCTTAACATCAGCTGTGGGCCACTAGCTGAGAAAAATCTTTTGGTTTTTAGTTTGATCTAGCATATCTGTTTTTATGTAAAGTAGCCTAGAAAATATGGTTTATTCAATACTAAGTATGTAAGCTCTGATTTTGCTATCCTTTATCCCAGTCTATTGTCAATATAGAAACTAACCTAGTTTCTTTTGGGTGGCATGATTAAATGCCATATAACTGAGCAATTCTGAATCAATAATATGTCAATAATAATCCAATCAAGACCTTCTATTAAATGATCCTTTTTAGACATTTTCACGTATGTAACGGTATACAAATATTTTCAATATTGCTAAGAGTAAAGAATAAATATAGAATATACAACTTGAGACTCAGTAAGTATTGCATGGGTTAAGCACAAATGGGAGTGATATATTTCCACAATCTAGCAAGGGATGCTAATTCAGTTTCTCTACAGTTTCTCTAATTTTGCTTTAGTGAAGCAAAATTAGGAAGGAAGGAATGGTTAAGTATTCTCAGTATCTTTATATTTACAAAATAGTACCAGAAGAACAGTAATCCAGGTGGTTTTTGTTCTTTGTTACTGTATGAATGTGGAGACTTCTGTTTATTTCAAAGGCTGCTCCCACTAAATGTGTGATTTCTGTGGGAACAGAAAACAGCCTGGTTGGAGAATATTGGTGTCTTCACAGATCTTCAAAGCTAATGTGACAATGACCCTTTCTCTGTCAGGGCCCAACATGAACAAAACTGCAACTTTGGAATTGGCACCGAGGGTTTTTTCTGAGGAGAGAAAATGAGATTCTCCTGACTGCAAAGCTGAGAAAGATGCAGTTTGGATTTGCTCTGCTGGTTGAGACTACTGAGGAAAAAAAAAAGAAAGCCCTAAATATTTGAGGAATAATGAAGCCCTTGGAGCTCATGCCATGGGAGAAATGAGAGCAAACAGAAATATTGGCTGCTAAACTTGCTATCAATAACTGAAATACTGGGTTGAACATTCAAGAACTAAGTGTTCTCCTAGTCAGCCACTCAGGCAGCTTCCTGATGGAGCTGGGACTTGTTCTGACATTTGTTTCTGGGATAAGAGGTCTGGCAGCATTAGACAGGGCACTGGCTTCACGTGACGATGCTTATGGATCTGGACAGGTTCCAACTGTGAGAGTAGCATGTCTGCTGTGTCAGGTTGGGCTGGCTGGAAATACCACGTGGAGGTGGATGTTGGTGGTGTTGGATACATTGCACAATAGCAGTGGCTGAATGGTCCTGTCAGGTTGTAAGCCTGTGGTGTCAGAGAAGCACTGCCTTGAGCACTGCATAAACGTCCCGACCTTTGAGACTTGAGTAGATTCTGAGAACATCTTTCTCCCTGAGCAGGGCTCAGGTGTCATTGCATGTGTGTCCATGTTTAGGTGCTTTGAAGAATTTGTGTCAAAAATTTAGATGCAAATTGAATGAAGGTATCAGTGAGGATTAGACTTCAAAATTACTCTCTTGAACTTTTCACATTTTTCTCATCCACTCTGGCATGTCTGATGCATCATGGTCACTGCCAATTGCTTTCTGATTATGTTTGATGTATGTTTGCAGCTAGTGGAATCAAGCAGTTATTTGCTGAACTGTGCTGAACTCACTTCTTGAACTCCTGGAATGACAGTTTGATGAAACCAGAATAGAAATGGGATCTGCATTTATGCTGGGGTAGTAATACTCAAAATGTAAAAATTCCTCATGTGCAGTCTATGCGAAATAGTATCTGTGTAGGCTTGTTTTCTGTGGGCTAGTGAAGAGATAGCATTGGGTGAAAAGAAAGAGTAGGATTCAGTTCCTGCTGTTACTGTGCAATTTTAAATAAAATATCCATGACCCACAGGCTTCGTTTCTTCATGATGTTTAAATGCAGGTCAGAAACATTGACCATACTTGAAAATAATTTTGTATTTAAAGTTGATAATACAATTTGGAAATTATTTTAACAAAAAAATTTAATATGAGGGGAAGAAATATTTCCTCAAAACATTTGAGAATGGTAAAATAGCAACTTGTCTTCTTTGGTGATTTACCCTGCAAGTTTGCTTTGGACTTCAGAAATGAGGCTGTTTTTTGGTTTGTACAATCACAAGATGCTGGCCCACCGAAGTGGGCCTGATATAAGTAGGGTTAAACAATAGCTCCTCTCCTACCTAGGAACAAAATACTGGAAAATAGTTGTCAATGCTTTCAAAAATATTCAGACAGCAATATTTTAAAAGAGTTGCTCTCTTAGCAATACAGTTTCTGCTGTCAGAATTAATATTTTTCAAGTTTCAAGCAAAGTTGATAGAATTTTCATCCAAAGTATCCACCCAAAATGAATGCATTAAATAATGCATTTGTTCTTTGTGCATTTAGTTGTGGAACTTAACTTCAACAATTTAACATAAATGTTAATGCAATTATACTGGTGCTAATTAATAACTGGAGAAAGGATGGGGAGAGCAGGCATATTTCTTTTCATTTTCTAGGATTAAAACAGGGGAGCTAGGGTGCAAAATATTCGTCATGCTAATACTAATTATGTTTTCCTGTACTTTTTCTTGTGTGGGACACATTTTAACATGCATTAGCCTCTATTAATTGCACAACATTTCTGTAGGGTAGTAGAGCAATAACAGCATTGGAGAATGTGACAGGGAGCGGTTGTTTTTTTTTACCCACCAGTAAATCTCTGGCAAGGTCACTGTTTGAATGGATTTTCTGATTATAGCCTTTTGTGTTGTGCAAGTAAGGGATTTTGTGGTGCAGTTCTCAGATATTATTAAAAAGTTCAATTAGATTTTCTACGTTTGAGCACAGGTTTTCTGGCCTTCCATCTGCATCTGCATTTTTGATAGTCATCAGATTTGTTTCTTGATTTGAAAACATGCTTTCTGGTATATCCCCTGTCTGGTTGCATCTGTACTGTTATGTTTTCCTGAAGCTGTTGCTGTTTGTGATGAATAAGAACTATTGAAATAATCTAGTGATGCTAATTCAAATTCACTTGTAGTGCTGCTGCCTAGATACATAGTAATTGTTACAGGAGCCTCCATTCTGATAAGGACAAATATTCATGATGAAGACATTGCTGATTTTTAACTCATTTGCTCTTTAGGCTCAGAACGACACTGTTTTCTCCTAATGAAGAGAAGAAAAAGGACAGGTATATAAGTTTTAAGGATGCATTTGTATGACTTTAATAATCCTAAAATACAGTGACTAATCAGTTGAAAACATGTGATGTATATGGTTTGAATCTTGTGTCATAAGGTATTTAAAGTATGAATGCCTTGGATACCACAATGCCAGCATATCACCCACTGCAACCCTCCCTGTCCATCCCCACTGTTAAGGCACTGTTGTACAAGAGGGATTTTCCCTGCAGGTAAAATCAGGAGTGTTACTCAAGCAACTCTTGGTTTCAGGTGGTAGTGCACACTGTTAGGATGCACAGAACTGCACCAAACTGGAGACCTGTAGACTGTCATTAAGTTTGAAATTATCTAGTTTCTGTATTTGCAGCCTTTAATAAACTGAAGATAATTTATTTATTCCAGAGTGGTTTGCCTTTTTTAAAAAAAATTGTAAAATAAAACAATAACTTGGGGACTTTTTCTTACTTGCATGTATGGGTGTGTATAACTATGCAGTTGTCAATTGCAAATGCAGGTGTTTGTGGACAAGGGTTGTTGCAATAGTTTTTAAGATCAGATTAAAAAACATTGTTCTAGAGTGTTCGGTTGGAGTTGGGATGTCCGATGGGAAAGAGTGGTAGAAAGAGAACTTGTAGAAAAGAACACTGAATCTGAAACATTGGCAGTAACTTTACTTGACCATTTTTAATGGCAAATGTTAGGTGGTGCAATCTACATTTTCTGGCATTTTAAAATCAAAATAGGTTATCTTTCTAAAAGTCTTGGAGTGCATAAAATAGATGACTCTGGTGCTGCTGCTAGGCCCTGAGTGCTCATGAGACATACAATGGGCAAGATCTAGAAAGTCAGAGGACTGTTTTTTTGTATTAATAACACCACGTTTATTTAACTGTATTGGAATATGATAAACAGGTTATTTGATTGCCTTTTGAATTTCATGAGCATTTGAAGAGTTTTATCTCATTTATCTCCTAAGCTTCAGACTTCTTGCTTTAGTTGGCGACTATTAATTTGAACCAAACAGAAAATGCTGGAGACCTTCTTTTGTAATGGCGGTTTGCTAATCTGACTTCTTTGTCCACAGAGAAGTCAGGGAATTGGCTGTCAGAATAGCTGCTCTTTGTTCTATCTATATTATTCTTAAAGGCCCTTAAAAAAATGGTAAATGCTAATTACCATATATCAAGCACAGAGAATCTATATGAGAGAAAAGGAATGTAAGAGAAAATAAAACTGCATTCCAGAAAAAATGTACCATAGAGAAGAATGAAAACATAAGAAACACTGGTTTTCTTTTCATCCTCTAAGAGAGACTTTTATAATCTTTTACATGCTTTTGCTCCCAGTTCTTATCCAGGAAATGGATAATTAAAGTTTGGATGAAGAGCAATTAAATTCAAACTAAATGTATATTTATTTAAAGAGTATATAGATTTTAGAGGTTTTATGAATATCAGTTATAATTTAACACTCACTTAAGGAATACTGGAGTATGTGTCAGGTTTACTGGCCACCACTTCTCCATACCAGTATTTCAAAAATTAATTAATAGTGGAACTTAGTAGCAATAAGCAGTAGCTTTCCTGTTCTTACATCAGCAATTGTGGACTGACTGCTTGTTTTTCTAATTCACATGGACTGCTATTGTCTACTGGCATTCTGCTTTTAGAAACTAATTAAAAAATATATAATACTCTCCCAAATAGTACTACCTCTTGGGAAAGAAAACATCTATGAGTTGTATATCTAAGGAATCAAACATATGTTTTTCAATTTAAAATCTAGGCATTTATTTCCTCCTTACCCATATCGACTCCGTTGTTGCCAGTAACTACCATTGATAAGTTATGCCTTTTAAAGTGCTGATGGTTCATTGCAATAGCCTTTATTACATCATATTAAGAAAATGTCGAGAAGCTATTGCTTTTGGTTTCCCAAAAACTCCAGAACTGGTGACTACACAGACGTCAATTTTTTTGGGTAGGATAGTAGGTGGAGGAATTGACTTGCAAAAGATTGTAGATGGAGTAACTGCAGAACCTTTTCCAAATGGATACATTGCACATTTCCAAATTATTCTCAAGTTTCACTAGACGCTCTGCTATCTGCATGGCCAGATGGGATCCACCTGGGAATTGTTCACCAAGAAGCCTGGTGAAATTATTCACCAAGATGCTTTCCATCATTTAACACCAGTCCTGGCTAACCAGGGAGGTATCAGACAACTGGAAGTTAGCCATTGTGATGCTTACCTGCAAGAAGAGTTGAAGAAGGATACAGGACTGTCAGCCTGACCTCAGTACTAGGGAAGGTTATGAGCAGATGACCTGGAGTGCATCAAAGGCTTGTACAGGACAAGCAGGGGACCCAGCCAGCATGACCTCCTTTATGATCAGTTGCCTGCCTTGTGGATGGGGAAAAGGCTGTGGATATTGTCTACGTGGACTCTACTTTGATACTGTATCCCATGGCATTCTCCTGGAGAAACTTGGACAGGTGCTCCGTTTGCTGGGTGAAGAATTGACTGGATGGCTGGGCCCAGAGAGTGGCGTGAAAGGAGCCGCATCCAGTTGGCAGCCAGTCACCAGTGGGGTTCCCTGGGGCTCGGTGTTGGGCCAGTCCTGTTTAATAACTTTGGTGATGATCTGGATGAACTGTATCACTACATATCTGCCTGTGAAAATATGCATTTGACTTAGGAAAGGCCTCAAAAACCTGTCTCTCTATGCCAGTCTTGACTTACTTTGTTCAAATCGAAATCTTAGACCAATTTTCTCATATCACCTCCAAGAGATCTGTGAACTCATGTTCAATTCAGAGATAGCTAATTACCTTTGATTCTAATTCCAGCCTACAATTTCATTTTCTGAGAATGAAGGCTGCTAGACTTGTCAGTTAGGCACATAGCATAGTTTACTATGTGGGTTATTTTTCCCTTTCAGGCTGTCTTGATGATCCTTGCTGCAAGATTTTAAATCTTTCCTGTCTTTTCATGTAGCATAAATTGGCATTATCTTGTGACTCCATTACTATGGGATACAGTTTGTCTTTTGTTGTAATTTTGTTCCTCTGACAATTCTTCGTATTGCTGCGAAGATCTTCCTTCCTGTGATTCTATGACCTTTAATTCCCTTGCTTTGCAAAATTCATCCCCCCTTACTTCACTAAACCTAAGCTGTTAAACTAATTCTCGAGGCTTTTCACAACACTTTGCAGCATACTTAGGACCTTGTCTACAAGACTGAGGGTGAACACCAAGCTCCAGTTGGCTCTGGAACAATTACTATGTATCTAGGCAGCAGCACTACAGGTGAATGTGAATTAGTATCACTACAGATTATTCCAATAGTTCCTATTCATCACAAACAACAACAGCTTCAGGAAAACATAGCACTACTACATGCAACCAAACAGGAAATATATCAGAAATCACGTTTTCAAATCAAGAAAAAAATCTGAAGACTATCAAAAATGCAGATGCAGAAGGAAGGCCAGAAAATCTGTAATCAGATTTAGAAAACCTAATTGAAGCCCAGCCTTCTCCATCTACTTGCTGAAGTTCCAGGCAGACACATTTGTTTTTTTCCCCATAGTATTCCTATACCTACCCTTAAGCTGGGACACAGGAATATCCCTATAAGCAGACCCAATCTACTCCATTATCCTCCAAATCCCTGCTTAATATTCTTCTTAACTAAGACTAATGCATGAGAGCATGAGCACAGTCTCCTGAGATCAAGCTGAGCAATGCTGGTTGCTTTATCTCCACCACTGATGCCTGCATTCATTTCCTCTGTACTTTGCAAAATAAGTCGTCTGAGGCAGGGGCAAGAAGCATAACAAAGGTGTTACTGCAATGCAGTTGATAAGTAATGATTTTGGAAGGCTGGGACTTCTAGGAGATTTTGGAGTAGTGGCCTAAACTATATGAATGCTATAGAATATGTACCTCTGGCTGAACAATAAGGTGTTATGGGATTTATTTTTCATTTCCTTACTTCTATGAAAGGTTTATTTTATTTTACAGAAAGTTTTATTGTTTCTCAATTGTTATTTGTATAAAAATGGCATGTGTGGATAGCACAGGATGATAAATATTGAATATGTGGAAGTGATTCACATTTCATGAACTCTGATCCTGACCTTCTTACAATTACCAGAACAAATTACATTAATTATACCAAATTACATGACAGGTGGAGGAAGTTGTCATTAGTATCCATTACATACAGCAATATAGAAAGAAACTCCCTGGTTTTCCGTGGTAATTAACTGTAAGCATGACCACTCTTACATAACAGCAATAACATACACACTCAGGAGGTGATGTTTTGTTTGTGTAGTTTTCATGCAAAAAGAGCTTACTTATTTCAGAATAAAAAGCTTTTTCCTGAGTGATAAAATCAATGGAGCCTGGGTTCCTATGGATTAGGGTCTACTGTATCCACTATTGCAGCCCCTTTTCCACCTCCCTCTAAGTCCTCTCTAGTGTCCTAAACCAAGCAGTTATGTGGGTGCCATACATGAACCTCGTGTCAGTGTTTGTGCCAGCTGCAGAGGCTCTCTGTGCTCCTCTAGGGTAGACATACTTTTAGACTTCATTGCTAGCTGCTGGTCTTCAGGAAACCTGTAGGAGTGCAGTCATTTGTAAGTTTCAAATTTGGGTTAATAGCGACTATGTGTGTGTGCAAAATTAGATGAGAGGGAGATACTGTGGTAAGAGAAACCACTTTTCCCTAGGCAAAGAAACAGTGAAGAATATTTTGTGCAAAGGTCAACATTCAAAAATGTGCACCTTAGAATGATCTAGAAGGGTCATACAGTATGACCCATGTGACAGACTGGTGCAGCATGGCATTATGCTCCACTGGGAGCCCCACCAGGACCTCCCACAGTGTATACATTCCACAGGCTTTTCCTTTGTAGTCACACTGCAATTTTTCTGAGGTGAAAGACTGTGATAAGAAAGGGACATATGTTGATATTGCTGCATTTTAGCCCCAGCCAGCAACCAAGTACCCTGCAGCTGCTCGCTCACTCCATGGCCTTCCTTGGTGGGATGGCTGGGAGAATTGTAAGAAGGTAAAACCTGTGGGGGAAGATAAGAACAGTTTAGTTACTGAAACAAAGTAAAATATGATAATGATAATAATGATAATCATAATAGAGAAGGAGATGGAGGATAAAAAGGGACATAAAAAAAGAGAGTGTAATAAACCCCGAGAACAACAAGCGATACGCAGTAGAATTGCTCACCGTACACCGACAGATGTACAGCCTGCCCTGAAGCAGTGCGCAGCCCCCCCGGCCAATTCCCCCCAGTTTATACATTGGGAATGACATTCTATGTTGTCAAACATCCCTTTGGTCAGTTTGGTCAGCTGACCTGGCCAGGCTCCCTCCCAGCTTTTTGTGTACCTCCTCACTGGCAGAGCATGAGACACTGAAATACATTGACTCGGGGTAAGCACCACTTAGCAATATCTAAAATGTCAGTGTGTTACCAACATTATTTTCATACGAAGTCCAAAACACAGCAGTGTACCAGATACTAGGAAGAGAGTTAACTCTATCCCAGCCAAACCAAGGACAGATAAGTACAAGTTTTCTTCATGCCTGACATAGCTGAATTGTTTACTAAGCAGAATGGAAATTCCCATTTTACCAAAAATGATTTTTTCTTCAGTATTTTTTTCAGCGGGAGAAAGAACTGAAGAGCACAGATAAGATCTTGCTCTTCCTTCACTTTCTCTTGTAAAGCCTTTCACTCTGTTCTTCCCTGTAGAGCTTGTAATGTGTTCTTTTGCTTTCCTTTGCTCTTTTACCTTGTTCCATTATTCATCCTTAAATGAAGTTTTATCCCTGTTGTTAGTTTGTGTTAAGAAAAAGAGTTTTAATTTAAATCTTTCAAGGTAATATTATGAAAAAATGAGAGAAAAATGTATGAAAATAACTGAATATTTCCTCCTAATTTTTAAAAATCTCTGGTTGTCTGTAAAGAGTTTAGAGAATGTAACTTAAAATGTATGGTAGAGACTGGTTTATTCCATTATCTATATTATTTAATTCCATTTGTAAACAGTTTTTAGCCAGTTGAAAGGCTCAAGTAGTGTAATATAAATGGAAACACCTTCCTTTTCTGGATGTCTGAGCAGTGGAGACTTTGACATTACATGTACTTAATGGGCTATATCCCTACTATATCCCTAAATACCTCTTAGGACTGGGGCCTGAGACCCTGTTAATGTAACTGACTCTTGTTAGGCTCTTGAAGCAGCTTGATGAAGGATCACGTGCAAAAATAGTATGTACAGGTATTTTTTTGTACATACATAGGCTTTGTTTAATGCAGTAGGCATGACAAAAGTAATCAAATTGCTTCCATGAACTCCTGTTTATTTCCCAGGTAGGTGAGTGTACAATTTGATATATGTAAAAAAACCCAGTCATGAACAACAAATGGGTCTTGCTTTAAAAAAAATGCAGTGAACTCCCTATGTGAGTGATGAAGCAGTCATTATTTTCACATAAGGTCTTTGGTTTCAAAAATGTAGTAAGATCTCATAAATGAAGTTAGGCAGGCAATCAAGAAATTAACATGTATCGAATCTTTGCAAAAAAGGCAACGGAATCTGTTGGAGGAGACAGTGGAGAGGAAGGTTGTAAATGAAGACTTAAAAAAAAAAATAGGAAAAACCCTCAAGTAATCCTTTAAAAAGTGGATGAATGGGGTATATGCACAGTGGTATCCAATGCAATGTCACTGGAGGAAGCGGTATGGTTAGCGTGGCTTTCTGTGACCTTCCACCCTGCCTGGGGCATCTTTGGCTGGACCAGCCTCAAACTGGGAATGTCATCTTCTCTGCTGCAATTACCCAGACAGTATCTTTAAACAGTTCAAGGTTAGTATATGATTTAAAATACTTCTATCTTGTTATCTACCAAATACTTTGAATGATGATGGCCCAGCACTCTAGTTTGTGGAATAAACAGTGTATTTCTGTTATAGGCGCACTTTGTCACTAAGATGAAGGATGCTAACAGAGCCCTGGGCCTGGGGACAGCTGTATTGTGTATAATCAGATTTCTGCAAGAAAAAAACCTAAATGTTGTAGAGAACAGAGGAATGGAAAACCTGAAGAAAAGAGTAAGGTTTGTGCTTTGCCTTGCAGTGACTGGAGCATGTATTTGCTGTATTTGTGCATAGGAAACTTCTCTTTTTGAGGCTGCCTAACACAATAAGAGAACTTATCTTACAGGTGGAATCAGAATTTATAAAGGTTTTTATATTTTTAACACACTCACATACCTTTTAAGCTATGGTCCTGAAATCCAGGCCTTCAACAGCATAGTCGGAAGTGTCATATGTACACATCAGCTCATGATGCAGAAAAAGTAGAATATATGGGGCACAGGATTTAGCCATTCCACAGTAAATTAAATAGGACTTCTGCAACCTTTTGAAACTGTATTTTTTAAACTTTATGACTTTTAACTTGTTTTATAAAAGTTAAGCCTCACTGCCCTTTTCTTAGAAAACTATGATGCTAACACATTTACTGCTTTGATATGTTATTACAATTTTTCTTCAAGCCAGCGTTGAGCATCTAATACTGTATAATAATTTAAATCCATTTTATTGACTTTTGTAATATAAATGTTTTAAGCATAATAACAATTATTTTAACAAGTGTTTCCTGATTCCAGGCATGTGTAAAGAAGACACGGTATGTAATATAGCTGACCAGATAACTGCTTTTACAAATTATATTCATTCTTCTTTATTTTGCTGCAAAATGAAGAGAGTTCAGTGTAGTTCAAGGAAAGCATTGTGATAAACAGACAGCTTAAATGTGAGCAGTGTAAAGAGCAGCAGCTTGCAGAAATATTGCTATAGATACTAAGACCGTATCCTGCCTCGCTACGGACCACACATAATTGAATCATGTTCAATAGAAGGCCATTACAAAACAGTGCTGATTTGCAATGCTAATATGGTGAAGACAGCTGTCACTGGGAATTAAATATGATCATTCAAAGCCTGAATAAATGAGGTGCCCATTATCTTCTGGCTCTGCTACAGCCTGCTTAAAGAACACAAATAAATGATACTGTCTCAATAACCAGCTCAGTTTTGTCTTCCAGCCATAGAAATATGAAGAAGACAGAGGGAAGAGGGAGGGCACACAACAACATCGACAACAAAAAGCAGAGTCAATTTACAAAGACATGCAGAAAACCAATGCCCTACGACTTCATTTGCAACAGAACAGTATTTGTGGAAAAATGGAGAACAAGCTCTTTAACCAAGCTAACGTGTTGTAGTGTAGAGCATGCATACTTATTTTAAAAAAAGACCAGTGAAAAAACCCAGGTGTCTAAAAAACTCAGTCAATGATTTGCCAAAAGAAATCAGTTAGAGTTGCCAAAAGAAATCAGTTAGAGATGCCAAAATGTCAGATGAAATGAAACAGAGTCTGCCAAGGGTGATAAAGGACAGGTCAAGGTAGATTTCTTTTCCTTTTGACATCCAGTACTTTTAATGTCATAAAATATTTCAATTCAATTTTAATGCAAACCATAATATATACACAAGGAAAATGCTGATCAAGTGGAAGAAATCTGCATTTGTTTGAAGAAACAATTTGTGGGAAGTTTGTGTCATTTCACAGAGAGCAAAAAACCCAGTAGTGATAAGAAGGAGGAAAAAGAAAAGTTAATATAAAAATGAAGGGTATTTCTACTTCAGGTAAGACTGTCAGAGCCAACTTACTAGTCCCTCGTGTAGCTATCTCAGTGCTAAGTGGAATCTGAAGCTGCAGCTGGGCAGTGCATGGAAGCAGCCAAGCCCAAGTGAGAGCTGCGCGGGGCAGGGATCCGTGTCAGGCCGGGCGGGGATCCTCTGGCTGCCCTGCTCCGTGTCCTGGCCCAGCAGCTGCCTGGGCTGTGCCGCTGGGCTGCGGGCAGAGCGGGTCACTGGCAGCTGCTCGGATAAGCAACGCCGCAATTGGTGCTTGATTACCGACTCACGCCTATAGAAAATACTGTGTGAAATTTGCACCCTGAAGGAGGAAGAAGAGAGAAGTCCTACTGATAGCAAGTGTGAAAGTATTTCTTTAGACCTGTGATATCATCAAAGGAGAGCACCACGTGAAGGAAGACAGAGCTGTTTTTCTTGCAAAGAAGTATTTGCCCACCCACTGCCTCTTCACAGTATTTTACATTTTCCAATAGGAAAAGCAGCTGTTAGAGCCTGGAAATGTCAAAATGAGCTGGACAAAGTGGAAGAAAAGGAGCTGAGCATAATGATAACCTAGACCACTATTCTGTGTAATGGTAGGTCTCAGAGCAAGTGACTGTTCTGGGACCTTTGTCAAACTTGTGCAAGTATACAATAGGCAGCAGATTTCACAGTGGAGCTGGCTGCACATGTGAGGACATATGTTGGTCTAGAACAGTGAGATAATTCCAAAGAAAATAAAGATAGGGGCAAGGAAAGGAAATCAATAGGGTGGATAAAAACTGGAGATCAGCTCTTTAGAAGTCAAGTTTAGAAATGGGTGGGTTTTAAAGATAAGAAAAATAAATGTAAAGTTGCAAATTGAAGTACAGGCTGGCATTGGTGAAACATTGTAAGTGCACAAACGAAAAACAACTGTTTGCAAGACACATGGCATTAATGCATCTGCACTTGAAATGCTCTGTTTGCTTACATCCTCACATGTACTGAAATGCTTATGAAGTCAACAAGAAGGACATTTAGTAGCAGAGAAAAACATAATACAGAGTCCATGTGTAATGACCACTAGCACCATATCTCTCTTCTTTAGAAATTAGATGATTCGGGGACACAAATAAGCCAAGATATACCTGAAGAAGTGGAAATGTTTCTATTTTTGAAAGAGATAGTGGATGTATGAGATACCTATGTAAAGCGGGTGTGAAAGGAGTTTCAAGGCCAGAATCCTTTGGTATCTAAACATTTTTTAGATAAAATTCTCTTGTGAAAAAAAATAGAACAAGGCTGAAGAAATACAGATTTGAAATCATTATTTTAAGTTCCTTCATCTGTCATTTACTTGATAACTATGTGCTTTGCAAACCCATTATCTGTGAGCCACTAAATAGAAGGCCTGTTGTGCCCTACTGTGAGAATATCTTTAATGGATTCTCTATTTTCACAGTTTCACTTGGGGTTTAGTATTTTTCTTGTTTTAAAGCCCAAGGAGTGAAAACCTTGTATTAACTGTTTTGAAACTCTGTGGGTGCAATACAGCAGCTGTACATTTCATATCAAAGCCTTTGATTATGTTTAACTGAGGGGGTTCTTCTTCCCTGCCTTATTCCTTCCAGTATCTCAGGCATTTCCTGCAGATTTATGCATTTTACTACTTCAAGGTTTTCAAAATACATTTTAATTGCTAGGTAACTTTTTCTGTAACACTCTTTTTGATGCAGGTTTGTAATTTTTTAAAATGTGACTGGCCACATTTTTAAAATGTGAATGCCGCGGGTGAAATGCAGCCAGAGAATGAACCAGAGCATGGGCAGATTGTCACACACTGTGCAATCCTGCAGTGCTGTGCCAGTGCACATCTCTCAGATAAGTGGAATGTGCATAACAAGGCCTTTCAACCCCTCTCCTCTGACTCTGGTCCTTTTGTGGTGACACTTGGGGCAGGATTCTTCCCATACGTCTTCATTCCTCCCATCTCACAGCTCCCACAGCCACAGCATTATCTTGTCCTTCTTCTCCTTTTTATTAGGTGCTTTTATTACCAGATAGATTATGATGTCCACGTAATTAGCAATTTTACTGCCAATATTATTGCATTTTTTATGGGGGGGCTACAGTGTTTATTTCACAGCAGTAAATACAAGACTCATTTGGTATTTTTCTTCTCAGGAAGGCCTTCAAATGCCACTGGATGAATGAACAATCCTGATGCTTTACAAAGAAAAGCTAGGATAATTCACAGTGCTCCATTTTCAGTATCACACTTAATGTTTTCATGTGTTGTCATTGTAGCATTTAAAACTGTCGACATGGTAAATGGTGAGTAATTTTTTACTTGCCAAATGGAAGTATGGCTCACGCATAGCAGTGTGAAACCAAACTTATGTGTTGTTAAATAAATGACTGTTCTGTTAATGAATGAATGTTCTATGTCAAAGTGACCAGCGTAGGAGATGAGGGAAAGATGTTTTTTTACCTGGACTTCAGCAAAGCATTTGACACTGTTACCCGCAGCATTCTGAAGGAGCTGGAGTTGTTTAGGCTGGAGAAAAGGAGGCTCAGGGCTAACCTTATTACTCTCTACAACTGCCTGAAAGAAGGCTGTAGCCAGGGGGATGTTGGTCTCTTCTCCCAAGCGACAAGCAACAGGACAACAGGATATGGCCTCAAATTGCACTCAGGGAGGAAAAAAAATACTATGAAAAATTTTCTCATGTTGCTCAGAGATATGGGTGAGTTATCACTCCTGAAGGTATTTAAAAGATGTCATGTGCCACTTAGGGACAAGGATTAGTGGTGGACTTGGCAGTGCTGGGTTAACAGTTGGACTCAATGATCTCAGAGGTCTTTTATAACTTAAATGTATCTAAATAACCTCTTGTAGCTAATTTGTCTGCTTAGGGTTACCTTGCCTCAGCCTAGAGAGACATTGAGAATCACAAAGCACTTTTATTAAAGAAAGTGACTTAATCGGCTCTACTATATAGGAGGAATCAAGAAAGTAAGGTGGCCAGAAGAAATGGAGCAGGTGTTGTAATCATAAGATATATATTTGATTTGTACCAGGGGAATTCTGAGAAAAATAAAATGATGCGAACTAAGCAAAAATTAAAAAAACCCCAGGAGACTGCATGGACATATTCTACAGAAGGCAAGGGTTTTGTCCCCATCTACCTGCCTCCCTCTGATCTTAATAACAGAACTAGTGAATCTTGATTTCAAAAAATTTTAGCCTTATGCTTGATTGCATTACCCCCAGTATCTTTTGTTCCACTTATATCTCCCTACACTGCTAAAAGAAAAGGGACAAAGCATATATAAACACAGTATTTACCTTTTGACCTAAAATCAAAGCACTTGTAACTGAAAACCAGGGAAAGGGGGAGAGGAATGGAGCAATGGAGAGGGTCTTACTATCAGAAACTGGAGCAATTTCTGCATATTTCAATTCCAAGCTGAGCTGAATACTCTCCTGTTCTTGCTCTTAGCCCTATTTATTTCAAATTTCTCTTGAATGCTGCTGAAATCCATGGGAGAATTCCTGTTCATTTCCAGGCTTTAACTATATTTATTTTCCTGTCTAGTGGTATTAAAGTACTAGAATCTAAATTTTCTAAAATGCACTTTTTGTGAAGCCTGGATCTTGTTTTATTTCCTATTTTATCTTGGCATCTAGAACAACTAAGAAAGAAGAGCACAGATAATGATGGTATTGCTTTCAGATAGGAATGGAATAAAATCCCCTTTGGATTATCTTCTTGATACAGTTAAAGAATGTAGTTTTGCCTGTGATGGAAACATGGCGGATTTTGGTGTCTGTGTTTTTTTTTCAGACTTGTAAAACTCGCCGATTAAATCAATCTTTGCCATAGCAAAGGGTACATAACTGATGGAAACTAATTGCAGTGTCTCATAAACCATGATTGCTGTTAAATTTTGATCTTTAGTTCTTAATTTTTGCCTATCACTGCAGGACTCCGAGATTTCACTTTTCGTGATAAAGCAAACTTCACTGTTTCTTAAATTCCCAACTGCATACTGTCTCATAACTTTGCATCAGGGCTTCAGGTATTGCCCAGCTCTTATTATCATGGTGCAAAAGAGATGCACTGCAAAGTGAGTGGAACTTTATAAAATCTCTGAAACCTTTAACTTACAGAATCATGCGCTTAGATCCCTACATAATCTAGAAATCATTACTCTTTTCCTGCTATATGTGGCAGGTATGTGGAGGCAATTGGGCTAATTAAAACCCAGCATCAAAACACCGAGTCTGTTTAATGCAATTTTTGAACTTCTGTTGTTAATCCGGTGTATAAACTGTAATTTATTTCCTTTTCTCATTATGCATTAGACTGAATAGTATAAGTGTTGTGCTAAAGCGTTTGTGTCATGTTGATAAGGCTGGATTCATAGCTATGAGGCTGTTGCACAGCAATGAATGTTTTATCTTTACATTATGACACTACAGTAATTTTTGTATGTAATACTCAAAATATTAAAAGAAATGGTGGAGGAAAGAACAGAGATTTGTTTTCAGTTTGTATTTTTTCATCATTTTGTATCTTTTACAAATGGTCTAAATTATGTTATACTTCCTGTCAAATTTAATTAAAAATAATGCCCAAAACTTCATACTAATTAGCTGATTGAGGGCACAAAATGTTCTTCCTATCCATCTAATTTCATTCTTGTTTACTTTTGAAGTATGAATGGGGTGGAAAATCCTTCCACTAAAAGGCAGATGGAGATAATTGAACTCTTTTCATACAGTCCCAGGTAGAAATCAAATCCAACACCCAGAGGTGAAAGGTGAGCTTTGTAACTACTAAACCAAACTATTCTTGGTAATTATCAGCATGAGCATAATTATTAACATTTCAATTATACTCACAGTATTACATCTCTCCAAGGGGTTTAACTCCACTGATTTTCAACTTGTCTTATTTTTTTGGTAGACGTCCAGTTGGAACAAAGTTGCTGGATAATATTTTTGACACAAAAGGGTAACGTGCTTTTCAAAATACAGGATCTATATGTTTTGTCCTCAGTGACACTTGCATGCTTCCAGATTTTGATTGCTTGGTAACACTGCTTGGCATAGTGAGTAGATTTAAATAGATTTTAATAACACAAGAAATAAAAAACTACACAGGAAATAAAAAACTGTATCCAAACTCTTCTCTTGTAAAATATATAGTTAGAAATCGAGACCTAAATTAATAATAATTCATCCTTTAATTTTAAAATTTTATTCACTCTTTGTCTGTTGTTTAATAATTTTTACATATGTTTCTTAAAATTTATTTAGCCAATGTATGATGCCAAAATATGTATCTATTTTAAAATATTTTGTTGTTATGTATCTAAACTTTTTATGAGCATTCAGTCTTAAAATGCCTAATAAAATAAGGATTTATGATCAGTGGGAATCACACGAGATATTTCTTGCCTTTATTAATTCTATATAATCATCTTTAGTGCTTGTACATATGGTTGAGTTCGAGTTACCAGGTATGTGAGCATCTCTGAGTAAAGGTGCTGTATTATTCTGTATTTATGGAAGTGGTACTTTCAGGAAAGGCTTATGAGAGAGACCAGCCTATCTGGAAGAGGAATGGAGACTTCAGCTTGAGGACTGAGTGTAATAGCAAAAGTGACTCCCATCCTAGAGACACGTGAATCAGCACAAAACAAACCAAACAAAACAACATTAAACAGCAGCAAAGGTAGCACCCTATACTCCTGCTTCTTTTCACACAGATGTGAAAGAAACCTTGTTTAGCAACACTAAAATTCTTAACTCTTCATAAGAAAATGGCAAACATCCAACAGGGCTGTAAAGAGAGAACACTACAGTAAGCCTGTACTGATGCTGTATGGACATTTTAGTATTTTTCTGTAAGAACCATCCTTTTAAAGTTTATAAGCTGATATAAGTTACTGATGCATGAAAAAACATGCTATAGCTTTGGACGACCTTCCCTGCCTCCCACCCCTCAAACCAGAATGTCTTTAGATACTATTAAAAATGCACTTTTATGAAGAGGTAAACCTTTGTCAGTTAAGTCAAGGGGTAAAAAAGCACTATAATGGGGAATACAGTAGAGGCTTAAGCTATTTTGCATATATTAGTGCCATGCAAAACTTCAAAAACAACTGTACTGTTCAGGTCAGAACAGGAAAAGGTAGAGCAATAGATAAGGTAGGTATCTATAAACATGTAAGGTTACAATGATATCATCAGCTGTCTGAAAGAAAGACAATCAAAACTAACTCAATACAGTTCTACAGCAGACTGGTCACTACAGAAAATCACTAGGAGAAATGTGAATTTCATTTACAGTGCCAGGTAGAATTTTCATTATGGAACAATCAGATAAGTATCAGAAAATCTAAAAGTAATTTATGATTTTATGATTTTAACTGAATAACTTTGTCAAAAATGAAGCACAAGACACATTTACAAAAATGATTAGGTATCGTAACTGTGCTTCAACAACTAGTATAAAATGTCTAAGATGAAGTTAAGGAACAAAAACGTTTTCTGGGCACATCATACCCAGAAAAACACTTTGCACTTCTGCAAAGTAAAACTATCTGCTAATTTTGCTAGCATTGCCTGCAGGTACAGGGTGCCATAAAACAGAGTATTCTGCAAGCAATAATGAAAAGGAGAGATAAGGGTCAGAGATAAATGTCTACATTAATACCAGGGACAGATGCTGAGGGGATGGTAGTACAGGAAAAAAAATCTGACTTTTTTTAAATGGGGGTGGAAGCTGATAATTTCAATGTTTGTGGATGTTGCTGAGTAGGGACTAAGTCAGAATACATTCCCATATTTTATATTACAGATACAGATGCTGAAGAAAGACCCTGTGAATGGGATGCAGTTATTTTTGTGTCTCAGCAGTAGACAGGTGATTCAACATCAAACGCTTCGAAAAGTGTTGAATTCATTTCCAAAACCCAGTAATCACTACGAAAAGCACATCTCCAGATAATTGAGATAGTTTTTACTCAACTATGAACACATTCACCATCTGAGTAAGCTTTGCATAAACCAAGGTAGTAAAGGCCAGATAAATTTGTTACTTATTAGTGTAGTTCAAAAAACTGAGAACATCTTTTCTCCTTCCCTCAAACCCAACCAACCAATACTGCCTTGCCTATTATAAAACACACCTGGTAATAGCCAGAAACATTCTTCACGTTTATTAGTACAAAATAGTTGATGTCACAGTTTCCTGCCCTCTCTACCATTTTAGCAAACTAGGCAAGCATTTATTGAAAAACAGTAAGATGATAACTTGTAATAGCAATTTTAAAAATAAGTTGAATGAAAGAAAAATTGTGTGAATGTGAAGGATTAACAATCTGTGAAATGGGTTTAGAATATTTTTATGGGAAATAAAACACATAACACATGCAAAGCTGTTGAGCTATTTTGTCTGCAAAAAACACAGGCCAATTCACAGAAAATTTCTTGATCATTGCTACAGAAAATTCGAGTATGGACCAAAGTGATTATACCTCTGTTTCTGTAAATTTGACAAAGACTTGTTTAGCCCTAATTTCCCTGAAATAAATTTATTAGGAAAAACTGCAGCTAGAGAAGTGATTACATATCGTATATCTATTGTCCACTGTCACCCACAGGTCTATTGCCTGTCAGCAAGTCACACTATTATGGGCAGGAAGTCAGACAGCTGGCAGAGCTGTGCAGTGTCAGAAAGATATTTGAGGCACCTGACCATTCTCAGCCTACCTATCCAGGGAAAACAGCTAATAAAGTCGTATTTTAAATAGTGCCCTGAGACAGACTGCCTACTGTGTTTATGACTGATTAAATTATAGCATATTACTGCTACATCAGCAGTGAATTCGTCCTGAACATGCTGATAATGGGAAACGTGAGCTGCAGAACCATTTGATGGTGACTTTGTCATGAAATTTGAATATATACACAGAGTATATGACCATTTTATGGCTGTAGCCCCCTTTCTCTCTCCTGATGGTGAATGCATGCTCACCCCTTGGTCCACCATCTGTGTGTGAGTGTGATGCTCCCTGTCTCCACAGTGCCCATGCTTAAGAGTCTCCAGATGGAGAAGCTGCACTGTCCTCAAAACTGATTCATGAGATGAACGCAGCAAGGATCTACTAAAAAAGAAGGCCAGAGGTAAATGATAATGATAGGTGCCTGAAATAAAGGAACTGGAACAAATAGACTGATAATCTCTTAATAATAATGACATACGATGGGCAGGGTTTGAGTGCATTGGCTGTTCACACAAGGCACCACACAAGGCACTTCAGACTACCCTGAAAGTTGTTAAGAAATTCAGGTGATAGTACAGGTAGCTTATAGTTATTTGTATCATATTCATACATCTTTTTCTTAATGCTTTTTTTTTTTTGTTTTGCTCAGAATGGATGTTGTGACACTGGGAACTTCAACAACCAAAATTACTGGGTGTAAATGGTGCTATGGAAACTTGCTTAGTTACAGGTCGCTAGGAATGATTAAGGAATTAATCCACTCTTTTGCAGGAATTGTTTTAAAAGGCCTGACTGGCTAGTGCAGAAGACGTCAGAGTGAAGTGGTTATGTGGCCTTCAATTCAAGAACAAGGCTTTGGATTTTAACAAAGGGAGGGAGTGAACGGTACATGAGAAATGTTGTAGCTGCTTGCAGTTGGACAGCATGTAGAGGAGGAAGCCAAGAGTAAGACATGCTAGAAGGGTAGTTGTTGTATTAGAGGAAAACAAAATAACGAAATGGAGCAATAATGGTAACAGGAACAGTGCTCTCATTTTCTTTATCCAGATGGTGGAAATAGATGAAGAATAAGGTCAGTGTTGAATGTATTGCCTTGAGTGAGAATCTGATGAAAATGAGAAGTCTAATCTCACAAGCAGGCAAAGTAATTGAAGTGCAGATGCTTCTACAGTGTGCAGAATAGTGAATCTCTCAATCCTCCACAATCGTACTTCTGATCATATGTCATGTATATGCATAGGTGAGTGCATGTGTACAAATGTGCCTGCACAGTAGGGATGTGCATACTTGTTTCCAAGCAAGTATGTCCAAGCGAAGATCATTTTGCACAATAGGAATACCCTGTGTTAACAGCAGCCTCCACAGATTTAATAGAATCAGCAGGTTCTGCCTGAACTGCCCGTGAGGTGCGGTGACAGCTCCTTGGCAGCAGAGCACCCCAGTGCTGTTGCTTCTTACACCCTCTCTTGCAACTGATCCTGGAATGCTTAGCTCTGAAAGGATGTTCTTTTCTGATGCACTTGAGGAATTAGGATTGTACCACTTATTTACTCCCTCTTTCCTGCTATTGCATTTTTGCTTTTAGAGTATTTGATTCCTAACTCTTTTTGGTCTCATGGTTACAAATGTAGTGCAAGTGTATAACTGAGGATGCAGAGCTTCATCATTCCTCTCCACTGTATCCAGCAAAACCAGGTCCCAGAGAAACAGAGCATTTGGAAACCTGAAGAAAACAACCTACTTTTCCTTCTGTACCCCACGTTATTTCCAATGGCCTGCCAAAAAAATGTGAACACCAAAACCAAACCAAACCAAACCAAACAAAACCAAACCCGAAAACCAAACCAAGCAACCAACAAACAAAAACCCCCCAAAACCCACAAAAATAAAAGAAATAATCCTTATGGGCCATAATCCTATCTGACATAGACTGTCTAATTCTATTGCCTTAAGTGTATTTTTAAGCACGTGGTGATCTTGTGCTAGGACTCCTAGTCTGAGCATGTAAGGACATCCGCCTTCTTTTGACAAAACTTCACTGTTTTCAGTGAGTTTTACACTGGTGGTAACTAAAAATCTTCCTGTTGGTAGCAACTGATGTGAAGAAGCTCAGTATTTGCTCTGATATTTCAGTATCTTAGTTTTACAACAACCATCCAATCTATCTCCCTTGTTCTGTCAATGTTACAGTGTTACAGAGGGTATTTTGATTACATTATGTCGTTTATCTACAGAACAAAAGAGCGCAGGGAACTTACAGATCATATGTCCTGATGTTAGCTAGACATATTGCTGTTCTAGATGGTTTGGCTATATGTCCATGTGCAAGCTGGACTTGGACAGCACTTATTCATTTATATGTTATTTTTCATCATGAAGCAGCAATATATTCAGAAATGACAACAAGTGATCAGCCTTTTATTTATAAAGGGTGAAAACAGTATCCCTGTATGACTGGAGAAACATATGGAGGTACCCAGAGCCCTTCCCATTGTCACTGACAGGAACTCTTGGTGTTCTGGGTATTTGTTCTTAAACACAAATTCCCAAAGGGTCCTGTCATATAATTATACTGAATGAAGACATACAGCAAAATTCAATAAAGAATAGTAATCTTAATTTTTTTTCTAGTTTTTTTCTAATTCTTCTGTACAAATAGGTATTTAAATAACATAGGCTGTAAAAGCAGCAGCAACCAGCCAGAGTGTATGTGTATAGAAACTCTCTAATATAAATTAGTGCCTTTAAAAAATCATGGTAAACTCTGTTTTCTGTAATTATAACAAACCCTAGAGTTTTACCCATGTAATTGTAATTTTTAGTGTCTTCACCATTATTTTCCTTTTTATTTATTTGACTACAACTAACTTGAGCAGACAATGTTAAGTGGGGAAACAGATGTGGTTAAATAGCTTGTAATTATGCCTTTAGTCATCTCTTACCATCACAAGGCTCCTCCTGCTACTATGACCAGAAAAAGTGACCTAACTGATTTCACCAGCAGCCTTGCCAGTGTCTGATGCAGAATAGATGGCCTTATTAAGCAATCAGAAAAAAAATAAATAAAAATCAACCATTACAGTGGAATAGTAATCAGCAGTGTTTATAATAGTCCCACAATGCACAATCAGAACCATGAATTCTGCTAATTGGGTACCTTTTGCATCCAGAGGTGCCTGCAATGGGAAACAAAAGAGACTTGAAAATTAATGTTTGTAGCAATTAGTTTCTGTCGAAAGGTTTAGTCCCGTTCATGGAAGCCATCATTCAAACAGAGATTATTATAGTAAGTATGGTATTTAAATATCCTCTGTCATTATTTAGCATCAAATTTAGCATTGCAAGACTAATTTGGATTTACTCTTTAAAATATGTTTGTAGGGAATTTTTAAAGTCCCCAACTGCAAACCATTTATTTTATGCTTTTTCATGTTGTTAAATTTTCAAGATTAAGAGTCCATTTCAGATTCACTGTAGAGCTGATTAAATGTGTTTGCTATTGAATAGATGAGACTTACAAATTACATATTGAAGAATGTTGGACTATTATTTTTCACAGAATGATCTATGCTTTATAGCATATTGAGGGATTTTATAGTTCATAGAAATGTGAGGACTGGAAGTTTATTATATATAAACACAGCTACAAATTCACACCAGTGAGTAGTGGTATACAAATTCTTAAGAAGAAAAATTTAGGTATGCAATTTTTTGAGTAAATTATTAGTGCATTTTCAGATGGACTTCAGTGAAAGCTCAGTGGATTATGTTAAGTTGGTTGTACCTTTTACCCTTTTCTTTCCTTTGAATTTCTGGCATTTCTGATGTAATAATCTGAAAGACCTCTGTTCTTCAGTCCTTACCATTATAGACTCCCTGCTGTAGGTGCTTAAAGGACAAATTAACAGTACTAAAATTCGAGTAACCTCTTCACTTTTGTATCTAAGAATCAGCTGCATGCTCTTGTTTTGCTAAAGGTGTCTATATGGTTAAAGCAGGACTGTGACAATAGTATACAAAAATGACGAGAATTTAGGAAAAGGAACCTCAGCAAGACATATGAAAAGACAGGCAAAAGTCTTTAAGTCAACCCTCAGTCTTAGCTCTGCTCTTTAAAGGTTACACTGAATAACGGAAATGTATAATCTGCAATTTATTAATAAGTTGTCACCCTCATTAGTTAACTACTGTTTAATCAGTATGTGATTAACTGTGTGACCTTAAAAAGATTGTTATTAATACAAAACATTGCATTATGAAACCATTAAGTTATAGGAAAATATTGGTACTTTGAAGACAATCAGAATGATAAGTGTGATAGTTTTTAGAGATACTATACCAACATTTCCTCTGACTGATTGCATTACATATTGATAGCAAGTATCAGTATGTAGTGCAATCAGTCAGTGGAAAATGAGTGAAATGTGAACTAATGAGAGCTAATTGTCTCATATAATAGCAAGGACACAGAATTCTATCAATTAAATTAGTCTGAGTTGAAACAACTATCAGTGTAATAATGTTGATAATATCAACCAAATTAGATGTAATGAAATAAATGGTATGCTAAAGATCAAGGATACCCATCGGCTTCAACCCCCACCTCCTGCTAACTAGGGAGAGAGCCTCATGACTTTGGGCTCAGTTTGCTTCAAGTTCTGCCCAATGCACAGCCTGAAACGTGGTTCTGTACTCAGGGCACTGGTGGTGGGGGCTTTGTTTTAATTACTGCAATTTGCATCTGCTAAATGGGGGAAGCCCTCAGGGAGGTTGAGGCAATGAACAAATAGTAGTGATATGCCATTAAAGACTGTTGCTAACTTCGGCACAGCTGTGGGTGGGAGCAGGCGATGTGGTGGGTGAGAAGTGCTGGCTTGAGCACACCAGCTGTTGGGCCTTTTGTTTATTCCTTTGGAAACTGCTGCAACTGAACAGCTGTATTGTGCAATCAGTAACAATCTCATAGTGCTCAACACTGCTTTCTCTCCTTCCTCTCAGTCCTGTTCCTTCCACTTGCTCTTAGGCAAGGCTTCCAAATCTGTTCCAGAGTTGTTCACAAACAACTAAATCACCTGGAGACTGAATGATGAGGGTTAGGTTTTCAGAGAGATGCTGAGAATACAGTAGCTCGCATTGAGGCTGAGGGAAACACTGGGATAATCAGTTTTTCAGTCCTGATATTTAGGAGTTCAAATGGAACTAGAAGCCTAACATCACTCACTTCTGGGCTTCCAGCCTCTGAAATTTCTGCTTTGCTCTGTATTGCTGTTTTACCTCCTCCCTCTCAGTCTTTCTGATTCTGTGATATAATTCTTGGGACCAAGAGAAGTCCATTAAAAGACAAGTAAATCCATCAGTCACTCCTGTAACAGGACTTGGGATTATTAACAATAGGAATTCTCAAAATGAATAGAGAACATTGATCTGAGTTTACGCAATAAGGCAGAAAGGCATTTAATTGGAGGTGAGAATGGGCAACTAACCAAGGACATAAATGGTCCTGAATATGTTGAAAAAGACAAGCACATACACTGACATAAGTCCTAAAGATAAATGCTCTTTAATAGTAGAAATACAGTCAAAGAAAAAGAGACCCTCAAAAACTAGCTGACAACCTTACTTAAACTTTGTATGAACTGAAAAAGGTTCAGGAATTAGGGAAGCACTAAGGCAGTAATAACATAGGGAAGGCTAGTCAACAGGAAGATCAGATAGATGATGGATGGATTGGTGAGATCACAAAGATATGAGTCAAACTAGAGAAGCATCGGGAAACTGCTACAACATCATCACAGGTCATGCTTGAATATGCAGATGTACTTTCTGAAGTTATAATAATCAGTGAGTGAATAAATTTGTTAGCTAATTCTCATAATACATAAGGATGAATGAAATATTTAAATTGTATAAATAATTGAATTGTGAATNNNNATAAATAATTGAATTGTGAATTTAAATTGTAAATTTAAATTGCAAATTTAAAATGTATAAGTAAATATTTAAATTGTAGAGCCTCACATGTGATTACCAATGGTTGTTTTTGGTGGACCTTTCAGTTCATTTTTTTCCTTCTATTTTTCACTTAGCAAGACTATTATCTTACCTATTTTTTGAGTTGCAATTAATTTCATCCCCTTTATCTGTTAAGAGACTTCCTTTCATATGTATGTCCCTAACCATAAAAGCCTTTTAAATCCTCCCAAGCCTCTTTTTACTTATTCTGGATTTGATGGTAATGCTACACTATGTCCTAGATAATTAGTTATGTTGCCCCAGGAGCAGGCCAGGTAATCAGGCAGGACTTGGAACTCTGGTCTCCCTCTGTGCTCTACTCCTGAAGACAGGGTTGGTTTGTGGCTGTGTGCCTCCAGTCTAATCAGTAATGTTATCTGACAAACCAGAGGGAAAAACGTTTGGCAGATAGAGTGACTGATTTCCCTGCTGATTTATGTGCAGGTGATGGGTCCTGCTCTCCATGCCAAGCTCTTTGCTGCACAAGAGAGCAACATGCAGCAAGTAGTGGAATACTTTGCTGTTTCTGTGAGCCTCAGCTTCAACATTTTAAATTTTCTCAGCCTTGAGCTAAATGAGGAAGTCTCAATGCTGTGGTGGCCAGCAGGCACATAGGTACTGTCAAAATGTCATGGTCAAGCAGCCTGGCTGGGGAAACAGCATCATGTCCTCGTGCATCATCAGTGGAGTAACATCCTTCTACCTTTTGTCTTCCCATGTCAGCTTTCTCTAATTATGTCTGAATGTTTAGACTGGTTTGCTAAGGAAATGGCCCTTCTAGGATTTTACTGCATATGTGGATGTGCACACATCTCTCAGCCTACATTTTAGTTACTTCCTTTCTCCCTTTCTCTTCTTCCCTCTCTATAATTTTTCAGCCTATTCTCCAAATCCAATCACACAGAAATAGAGAATCAAAAGATGTTTTGAACACAGGTAGCCATTTAAGGAAAAGAAATCCTGTGAAATCTCCCTTATTTTGCATTTATTTATAATCTCAGATATATCAGCAATACTTTACAAAGGCAACGTTTAGTTTTCTTTTTCACAGGAACTATCTGTAGTACATACACTAATTCAAAATTAATAGTCACTTTTTCTGAGGGCTCCCTTTTCACCTTAGTTTGTTTTGTTTTTTAAATCAGATACCTTTTTATCTTACTGTTCTGTTTTCAGATCACTTCTGACTGCTGTTTATTTTTCTCTATGAATTAACATGGTTTCTTGTTCTGAGTAATAAAAGTTTGTAACTTGAGAACCTCCTTAATATACGTGTATTGTATTTGTTATCCAACAGAGACATGGGAGGTCAGGTTTTCTCCATGATGGCTTTTACAAGTTGGAGAAATAATTATCCCTCCTAAACCCTGTGTGGTGTGTAGTCAGAGCTGTTCTTCTCTCCAGGTCTTCTCAGTGTGTGCCATTCCACATGCTCGGTGGGGCAGGAAGATTGCCACATGTGGCCAGTAGTCTGCCCTTGCACAGAATTCAGCCTGTTGCACTGTGTTGCTATAAAACCCTAAAGCACTGTCCACTCACCTGGTGAAACTTGCAGGGCAAACCAGCGGGATCAGTTAATCTGCAGAAGGAAAGAGGAGAAACTGTTTGGATATTTTCTCCATAGTTAATACCAATCAAAAATGATGGTACGGAAATGTGTCAGAATATTTATCAAAACGTAGGATAAAATTCTAGGTAGTCTTTACTTGTTTCTTCCTACATTTTTACCTCTATTCTTCTGTCCTGAATACTCTTGTAAAAAAAACAGCAGTTATGACATCTGAATATGATGAATTTAATGACCTAAAAATATGCTATTATCTACAACTGTAACTGCTTTCAAGTAACCTTCACATTTGGCTGCTGCTATGTTCTATCATGTATGTTGTGGCTCTTTTTTTCCCCTCCCTTTGCATTTGTATTGCTTTAAAAAGACAACAGAACATGCTGTGAGTTAATGTTTCACTTGTAAAAGGTTATGGATTAAGCTCAGCTGGTTTCTCAGGCTGACATGGGGTTCATGATTAGAAGAATGAAAACAAACATGAATTGAAAATGTCACTAACCTTTATTGGGCTCTGAAAATCCCTGGGCCTGCATGACAGGAGGCTTTCCTGTTTTCAACAGGATAAAAAAGATTGAAACAAAACAGCACGGATCTTGGCTATTTACATCTTTTAATGAATGCTCTTCACGTTTGGGTCCCTTTGTCAATCTCCCAGTTTTCAAGGGTTTAGCTGTGAAAAGTGCGGATGGTATCACATACTCTTATAAACCATGGAGCAGACATCTGTCTAGGAAGCTTTTCCCTTCAAATTATGCTGAGTGTAAAGGACCACATTTTAAGCTTCATTTACAACTATGCATGTATAAGATAGCCAATTATCCTGTCTGAGTGTTCAGTAGCAGAAAACCTGAATAAAACCATCTCTACACAATGCAACCAATTTTATTTTAATAAAGTAGATCAGAGACAAAAAAATTATAAACTCTAGATGATAGTGTAGTTTGAACTTTTAACTGTTTATTGAGAAAAAAGCCAACCAGCCCGTTCACTTTAAAAATAATTAGTTCTTGCTCTAGTTGCTGTGGTAGAACATGCCCTGTATTAGCAAGGGTAGGAGGAACACAAAGCCAACACCAACTGGCCAGAGTGGAAACCAAAAATGTCATTGATCTGAGATGCTTTGTTATGTCAAGAGCACAGATCCAGATTGACTATTTTAGCTCAACAAAGTGAAGGAGACCATTGCATGGTATGACTGCCCTTCTTTGGAACTAACTCTTCCATGCATTAGGGAAGAGTCAAGCATCATGTTTGCCCTTACAGACCCAGATATTCCCTGCTTCCTTATTACCTTACACTGCTCAGCTGACTTTTTTCAGTCAAATCACTGAAAACACAAAAGAATCATCAAATGTTTTTTCATCTAAGAAGAAACAAAGGTATATGTTTCCCTTCATTTTAATTTTTTCTAGCTGCATGTTTTAGGAACAGCTGTAGCATTGCTTCACTGATTTCATAGGTAACCTGAGAAAATCCTTTATGGAGGAAGAACACCAGGGGATCTTGCAGCCAAATCTATTTCCTTCTCCTGATCTATAAATGTCTGGTGGATATGGAATTTTTGCCTCACAAAATCACATTTAGCTTTTTCACAAAGTGAAGTGAGGCAATATAGACCCACGCTTAGTACATAATTATTTAACATATCCTACTATTTCATGGTGCTACTCTGACCTGTAACTGAGATTTAATGAAGTGCTTTGGCAGAGAATTAATACTAGGGGGAACATAAACCTGCAATTTTTTAGTCTCCTTTCATCCAATTATAGCTTGTTCTTACATTACATAATCTATTCTACAGTGTAGAGGCAAGAGTGAGATCTTACAATATTTAATGAGGTCTAAGGTTTTTTATCTCTAGCTATTTTAGTCTTTTACAAATACTGAGGGAAGTAATATTTGATAAAATTTCCTTAGGATTCTTAATAATTTAGAACCCTAATCCACAGCTTCAACATCAGCTGAAGCCTCAGTTTCTAAAGGTACGTGGACATGTGAGTTCTGTTTATTGAAAGTGATAAACCAGGTTAGTGAGTTAATTGAAAATGAAATAAATGACTCAAAAACTAGAGTTTTGGTTCTTTAAACAGCTGAGCTGAA
>WEKY01040938.1:103237-120863 GCA_013390045.1 Picathartes gymnocephalus
AGGATTTGCAAGGCAGCATCCAACTGCCAAGTGTCTTGCCACACACTGAATACACATCAACAATCCCATATTCTCTGGATTAAGAAAATAGGGAGCATGGTGAAGAGCAACCATAATTATCCAGGGGAAGAAATACCAAGGAGCATTAGGGACATGACTATCAAAGGAGCATCATGCCTTGCCAGTTACTGAACTGCCTCTCTGTCCCCTGTCCGAAGTCACCTTGGAGAAGAGGAACTTGTGTCTCTATAACCTTGTAAATCCATAATTATGTGTGAAGGGTGAGGTGTGTCTCTGATGTGCTTCTGCAGAATGGGGCAGCTTGATGCAGTTTGATGGTTAAGATGCTCACATGGAAAACAGAAGTACAGAAGTCTAAAGGGGATTTGATCCTGATCCCAAGGAAGCACTAGTGATACTACGGCTACTACTACTACTACTGGCTGGGATAAGTAGGGTTGGAATGAGGGAATGGCCACACTTTTTCTGAGGTTAGACACTCTCGGGGTGTATCTGACACATCAGCTCTTGAAGGTAAGGTAGGTGGTAGAAAACCTTGTCTGGGAATGTCACTGCATTTAGATGTGAGATAGACATCAAATTGCTGAGTACTTTCAGGACCTGAGGACTTCTGCTCATTCTTTGTGCAGAAACTCAGTCTCCTAGGAGGTTTCTTTTGTGGAAACTTGGAGAAGTTTTGAGGATTTGAATTTTGTAACTTTTGATGTGGGTTCTTAAAGTGGTATCAAGATCCTACAAACTCCTCTTGAATCTAATTCATGGAGGCAACTTTTAAAAGATACATAGTGTGTAAAAGCACATGGAAGCACTTTACTTTTGTAAAAAAGGTGCATGTGCAATTCCCTTTATTTTGATACTATTGGTACAGGACATGTACAGATTTTCAGCATAAATAAGTTAGAATTAGACTCTTGTGCTCTTCAGTACCCTTATCTATCTATTTGCCTTAATATATTTTTAGACACTGAATATATATGAAATTAGCCATAAAGGCCCAATGGGCCAAGGTTCCAAAGGCACTTATGTATCTTTGAAATTTTTTTTATGGCATTTTACTGCTGCATTACCTGCTGTGTGGTAATAGAAATGTAGAAAATAAAAGAGAAAGTGATGGTGTTTTCATTTTGTTCTCAGCTATAATAGTTAAAATCACATACATTTCTATGAAAAAAAGAGAAAAGAACCACACTGAGCAATGTAACATTTTTCAGTTTAATTTGATAAGCTCTTGAGAGCAGTTTCACTTAATATATGGTGCTATATAATGTCTTGGCTTAGTCTGGACTGTGTGACAGTGAAGAATGGGCTCAGGCACAACTCAGTGACCACTGTTTTCAGCATAGAAAATACATGGGCACACCTGATTTATAACAAAAGTAAGGAGCTAGTGACACTTGGCATGTGGAAATTAACATTTAGCTTGGTGTCAGTTTCCGCTAAACTTTCCCAATGTACTTTTGTCTTGGTCCGAACACTTTTGACTGCTCAAGGAAAAAGGTTTCCTTTAGCAGAGAACTGAGCCAACTGTTTAAAGGGTGTTTTTTCCCTAATAAAACTTTACAGCACTTTGACGTGAATGTAGTGTTTGTGAAAGGCCCTGCAGTGACAGCCCAGGGAACAGAGGCCCTAAGTTTGTCCACACACCACGTCCACAATGCAGACAGGGGTGGTAGCAGAACTCCTGCCCTTCTGTACTCACATGTGTTCTTCCCAGCCCAAACATCATCGCCTGTAGTGGATGAAAGTTTGATGTGGTCTCTGATGCTCTTCAGTCATTTGATTTTCATCTGAGACTGTCACAGGACTGCGGCCAGATTCCAGCTCTGGAGAGGTTTTGTGGTGTGGATGCCTGTACATAACCTTCCTCTTCACAAGGTATACAATAACTTCTACCAGGTAGTCTTCTTTTATTGTAAACCAGTTGGATTTGCACCAGTAATCTGCAGTAAGTGAAACATCTTCCATTTAATCCAGCTCTTTAGCTCAGCTAAAACATGATAATTAAAACAGTGGAGGGAATGTCCTTACATAATAGAATAGAAATGCTTGGCATCACCAACAGTTGTTCTAACAAAAAGCGTAAGGGTAAATTTGTATTAAAATTGGTGTGCACCTCAAAAGATGCATGCAGGGTATTCAAAAGCTAAAACTCCAGACAGCAAAGATGTTAGAGACAAGGAGCCCTGTCAGGATTACTTGGACAGCACATACATTGAGGCTTTGTGTTTGACATACATACCCTCTTGCATTAGCTGGACAAGCTGTCCCACTGGAGCCCCAGCCTGATCTGAGGAGGTCACGTCACCCTTTCCCTCTAAAATGAGAGGAGATTGGCTGCTGTACATTGAGCAGCCCAATGCTGGGAGTGATATCAAGGGATAGGGGAAAAAGGCATGGCCACCACCATAAGGTGAGGGAGGGTGTGGGGGACCAAGCAGGCCCAACATCCTGGGCTCAGCAGGAGAAGAGGTTCAAGCGTTTTGGGCAGTCTTAGGCAAGAAAATTGGTATGAAGGTGTTCCAGCAAAGACATGGTACCTCTAGGTATAAAAATTAGCACAGCTCTGAGTATCTACAACACTTTTTTTACAGATATCTTAAAGGATTAAGCATTTTTCAATGCTTACGATGCAAATTACGGCTGAGTTTTGCAGACTGCTTTTAGCAAGTTAAGAGAAGAAATTGTGGCATTTTTGACTTTATTTTGTCTTCCAGTTGAGAATTTTTGAAGTTACAAGAATTATGGTCTGTGAAACAGTCATGGTGAGGTAATTAACATTTTCACCGAGGCTTTAAAATACAGGAGGAACGAAACACTTAGGCATGGAAAATGTACTTCTCCTGGTCTGGCAACGGCATTTACTGGAGCTTAGAGGACTACTTTCTAAGGAAATACCCCCCTAAACCTCTTATTATTTGTGTGAGTAATATAAAGATTACTAGTTCTCTTGAGGAACTGTCCCATTGTGAACTGAGATTAAATGCCTCACTTCATATTTTCCTGGTGATTCAACTGTGAGGGACTCGACTCTTCATTACTAATTTCCTTTAAAGAATCATTTAAAACTATTAAACCTCAATTAATCTGAGGTTGGCTTCAACTGACTACATTTAGAATTAAATCCAACAATTCAATGATAAAGAACTTATTTTACAACAGTGTTGTATTTTGTGATGATGCTATTTCAACATGTACACAAAAATATGGCTTAATATTTCCTTATTTTCTTCTATGCTCTACTTTGTACTTCTAAGATCTATTGGAATCTTGTAATAATTTTTATGCTTAATTTTGCATATATTGAGAACTGGGAGAAGAGTTTGAGGGAATTATTGTGAGTCACCTCACCACAAAAAATCCCACCTATAAAGCACTTTTCCTAGATAGTGCTGAAATTTCTGTGTTTCCAAGCTGCAATTTGTCTTAGACAAGCTTATTTCAATGCATTTCATGTCATGGTTCCCTCCAAATGCTTTGTACACAGTACTTACATATGTTTTCTCATTTAGAAAGTCTTGCTGGCAAGTCATTTAAAGTGATTCTGTTCATGATCCACAGCAGGGTTATTATAGATTGATGCATGATGGTGTCCCAGATTCCTGGTGGAACAACATCATTTAGGATATGAACCTGCATACACACACAGTACTGGGAGGATAATTGTATTTGGTTTCACAATACTAATTTATTGAAACAGGCTCATTATCTGGCCTATAATTTACAACAAGAGATTATGCGTCCTTCTCTCTCCTTTCTCTTCATCTCCCTTGCACCCTCTTTTTCTCCTTCTCACCCCTCATCCCTGCCCTCTTTCTGTCTGGCTCCCTGTGAAATCATGGACAAGTAGCAGAAGCTTGAGCTACCATCTTTGCTACAGTTTGAAAGATGACTACATGCAAATAACACTCCCTCAGCTTTGTGTAGCATCATCAGTGACTTTTGAGGCCTCTGTGCTATGTATTGTCCTTGGGACAGTGTCACTGAGATGACGGAGAACTCTCATAAATCTGGGCCACCCAAAAATAGGGCAGTTCCTCAGTAACCAAGCTCTCACTGTGCTTTTCTCCCCATAAGGGATGCTTAGATGTATTAAGGCCAGCAAAAACTCCCTGTGCACTACTTACAGCCTCAAAATAGAGCTTATGCAGCACATAAGTGGCTCCAAAGACTTATTCTGGCCCTCTGTGCTGGAATGACTGTTGTGCAGCACGCGTGCAATGACTGCATCCTGATGAAGAGTGGTGTCATCTGATGCTAAATGACAAGGAGCAAACCAAACACAGGAAGGTCTTTGCTTGCTGCAACAGCTGCTCCCGCTGCTAATTGATGCTGTGTATCTGTGGCATCATCCCAGTGCTTATTTTAGGCTGTTTCCAGCTGTGAAGGTTTTTGTCTCACAGCTAGTGGTATCTGTGCAGCTGGCAGAGCGAGGTAAAAATAAACACAACTAATTCAGCAATGAGAAAAATGTACAAAGAAATGTAAAAATAATATATGTCAAGGTTATTTGGGAGAGACATCTGAGTTGGAGTGGAGAGCAACTGATCTGGCACGGAAAAGGGTTGATCACCTGCCTGCGACTATCAAGAAAAGTGGAAGATTTTAACGTGAATTTGGGACTTATTAAATTTGTTGGATAGTGAAATTTTCCAAAGACCAAGCTCCGACAGCACTATTGACAGGTACTCCACAATGGCCTACACATATGCTTAAATATTTACTGTGAGGGAGGCATTTTGAAGAATGAGAATGTATTTATTCACATATTATTTTCATGAACTCCTTGCCTCTTTCCTGAGTAATAGTTAAGCAACTTCTGCTCATTAGAGGCCTTTTTTGTTCCTCTTTTAATTTAGATAGTTCTCCTTAAGAAATAAAATTTGTACCATCAAACTCAGTCCTCCCCTTTCCCCACCTCTCTTCCAGTCATAACCAAGTTAAAACAGCATTAGGAATGGCTGCAAAGATAATATGCAGATATATGGGACCCTAACCACCTGCTGCCCTTATTTGCAAGGTATGACAAAAGCAACTGGTCTGCAGGTCTTACCCTGCAATTTAATATCTAACCTATTTGAAATCAGCCTGTATCCAGGAAATTTTAGAGAAAAAATATCAAGTGGATTTCCTACTAATTCTTTATAATATTTAGACATTCTGAATATTGTAGGAACTTTGGCATTGGTAAATTATAATGAAAAGAGACAATGTGATGCACAAATAACCTATTCCCTGGATATTCTGTTTATGTGGTTTTAATTATCTTACCTGCTGGTCCAAACTGCTACAAATATATGTAACAACAATTATTTTAGATCTCATTAAACATCCGAATGTATGTAGCTCTGGAAATTTGTCTTGAACTTTAGTGACAAGAAACATAAATACCTATACAATTATTCCAAATATGTGTTTCCTGGTTTAAGTTTCAGTTAATTCTAGGGCGTTTTCCTCCTTAAAACAGAATTTGATTGATTTTATTTCAGTAAGTTTTTCCAGAGATATTTCTATTTTTAAAAAACACTTGTAGTTGGCTACTGTTTTGTTGAAAATGTAGGTCATGTGTTTGTTAATGCCAAAACCATCACATAGTTTCATTAACTTAGGAAATTAATTCTCATTCTCCAGGGGGAAATATATCAACTAATGTTTTGCCTCAGAGTTATGGATATACCACCACAAGCGGTACATCAGTTCTATGGATGGGGAGCCTGCTCCAGCAGTGTCAGATTATAGCCTGAAAATGCTGACCTCTGGTCATTTTAAATATCTAAAAAATTTCTTCTTGTCAGTACTTAGGGAACTGGCATTCCGAGGTCAGTCACATTACCTAGAATGCAAATATATTCTACTTACAGGAGCAAGACATGAACTAACAGAAAGGTAAAATAAATGAACTTTACTAGATTTTATCATGTTGCTTTACTTGATAACCTTACTTAGCTATTCTATTTCCAATATCATTAAGTGTTTCCTTAATGCATTCTGATCTGTTTCATAAGGGGAAGCGCTACCTAGAAACACAGAAACAAACATTGCAACAGCAAGGAAGCAAGTTCATAAAATAATATTTAGTTAATCTGCAATGACAGAGAAATCCCTACTTGTTCTGTTTGTTTCAGGATATCCATTTCCTACAGTTTCCTGTAAGTTTGGATCCTACACTGCTGTAGAGATATATTCATATTTTTATATGGCAGTGGAATATGATATGAAATATATCTCTTTATATAGGCTTTAAATCAAAGTAGTTTTTCCAGAATCACCATATTTATATTGATGAATTTAATATAAATATTGATAATTTATACTGTTTAATACATTAATAAATTTAATAACAAAATATTTTAAAGTAGCTGAAATTAATATAATTTTAATATCCTACCACAGTGGAATAGTATTAAGTAGGAAAGAAATTTGTCACCCTTCACTCACAGGAATACTTTAATGTTCTTATTTAGGGACAGCTCAATTATAGATATGTGAGTAAATAAGAAGTCTTATATCCACTCCTATCTCATGTTCAAACATTCTCAGTATTAAAAAAAAAACATCCTTTTTTAGTTTTACAGAAAAGTATGTGAGTGAAGCTCATTATAAGTGAATTTACACTCAATAAGCCCTGGCTGGTAATGGGACTTTTTCTCTTGAGAAAAGAGTGTGCAGTGGTTAAACTAACAAAGGCATCCATTTAAAAAATTTGGTTTGCTCTGGATTCATGATTTTGTTCAGTGTATTTTTTGAAATGTGTACATTTAAAAAAAGCCTAGACAATGTTCTACCCGTGAACGAAGCTTTCCAGAATACTTCTCTGCACAGCCAGAGAATAGATAACATCTGTCTAGTGCTAGAGGAGGTTTTGTCATTAACTCTGCTGAGACCAGGATTTTATTCAGTGAGTTTGCATTTTCCTCTAGGGTGGGGCAATAGAGTTGAGACCTCACATAAGGATGCCGCTCCTGTAAAAGTCACTTGCTTCCTGCCAGGCTGCTGTTTTACCGCCTATGAGAAACACTCATGCCAGTACAACCAGAAAAGCATCCAAGTGTAATTTGCACAATTCCTTAAACTCTAACTTCTCTTCACAGTGTTGTTCCAAATCCTGTATCTGATAAGGCTGCAGCTTAGCAGCTTATGCCAGATAGCCAAAATCCAACAGAGATAACCCCAATTTTTGCCCACAAGCCTGAAGTTGTTGCAGTGGAATGAGTGCTGCTGAACAAGAGATCTCCCCATTGCTAAAACACTATCCTTAATACGTTCCCTCTCAAATAAAATCACTCAGAATGATTTCCATGGATGTCCTACTTATAGGGACAGTGACCCGAGGAGAAAAAAGTCTGAGACTTGAGGAGAAGAAAAACTTCCTTGGATAAATAAGAATCAATGATTTTTAATTTTTTTTTTCCAGAGCATCCCATTCCTTTTATCAAGCCACCTAGGTAGATTCTTGAATCCACCTCCTGGAACGGAGACATAAACCTGCTGCCTGAGCTTTCTTAAGAGCTTGATCAAGCAGTGAGCTAAGTGCCTTTCACTACATGGAAACTACAAGGTCAGAAGGGGAAAAAGTACTGACAAGATGGTGATTATAAGCATTAATCATAATAATATCAAGGTCTTATATAGCACTTTTCATCAGGAGATTTTAAAGCACTGTAAAAATGAGATGAGTCTCATTATCTCTGTATTTTAGATCTAAAATGTGACCTCCAGTATGTTAAGGCTTGTTCTATGAAGGGGACAAAAAAGACTTCTAGAATCAACAATACTTATTCTTTGTTAAACTTCTAATCAACACCATGAATGTTTTTAAATCTAATTGTTCTGTGGACTGTGTAAGGGAATTTTAATTGCTTTACTTTAACTTGATATAGCACTAATAATTTTTATCAGGATGCTGCCATCAGCTGATTGACATTTGCAGGACAAATTCAGAAAATTCTGTTAGCATATTCGATTATGTTGCTGGTTACTGCTTCATTTTTTGGGTATTGGTAACTGGATATCTGCACATTGCAATGCACAGTAAAACAGATCTACCTCCAAAAAAGTGTTTAAGCCAATCCTTCTCCTTTGCCTTTGCATAAACCTTTCAGAATATCCAAGCTAAGATCTTGCACAGTAACTAGCAACTGAGGTGTCTTTTTCTATTAAAAGAAGCTAATGCCACCAGAAAAAAAAAAATCTATGCCCTGAATGCCCCACTATGGAGTTACGCTGTACAAAACAGGACTATTACTGTAAGCCATTACTGAAGGGCAAATTTTAACCTTCTGATGTCAGGAAAATATTTATGTTTTATTGTGTTAGAAGACAGACCTTGACACCTATCAGCAGAATTTTATCCTAGGAGAAAAAATTTATGGCTGCAGACCTGCAAAGAACATAGTTGGTGTTCACTTCTCTGCAATGGCTATGGTGTGCTACCATTTTAGTGTCTTTTGGTTTGGTTAATAAAACAGGTAAGGCCTGCATTACTGAAGAGAACTGGGATGTCCTCCAGGTGGGCACATCAGAAATCACTTAGCTGCAATCCTTATCTTGAAATCTTTTTGTTTTCTTAAGTAACTATGAAAATAAATGCTGAACATTCAGGTGTAGCAGAAATTTTGGGCTTCAGAGGAAGATTTCAAGAAAATACTGATTTCATTAAGAGCACATTGCCCACAGGTTTCATGCTGTTATTCTCCCTTGAGGGCCACAATGCCATATTCCACAGCAGGAAAGTGTCTAATCAGACATGAATCACAGCCTGTTACATCACAATGTGACAACTGAATGATGTCAGATTTCCTGCTTGAATGTAAACGCACAACACCAAGTGCAGCTCCCCACTTTAACTGCGGAGGATGGGAACTCACCCCTCTGGAGGCTGGCACTTCCCTACTGAGCCCATCCTTGCTGAGCACTCCTTGAAGGATGAAAAATATGGCATCTCTTCTCATATTACCTGTAGCTCACTCTTTTTACTCTCTTTCAGATGGCAAAATGCCTCTTGAGCTGCCTCTGCTATTCCGTCTGTTCTCATGCTTTCTCTTGGGAAAGCAAGTTCTGAAGACAGATGCTGCTTTCACCTTTTATTACTATTGCACCTCTTTGCAGAATCTTACAATACACCACAAGTTACAGTTCATAAGTGGATACATATGAAAATATTATAGCTACATGGTCTCCATGCCATTAACTTAAGCACATCAGTATTGACTTTGCCCTCATTTCATTGGTGTTATCTTACAGTGAATCTGTGAGAATTAACAGCTGTGAATATTTAACAACAACTTTTCCAAGATCCTGGTCATTAGGTCAAAATACCTTGGTATCTTAATTAGTTTGGTGTACCTCCCCTTTTCTTTTCTGATCTGAATGGCAATTACAGGGTAAGTAAGTACTCTGTTTTGTCACTGTCCCAGTACAGCAATTTATGTTCTTGTTATGCATCACATTGCTAATTTTTGTGAATAGATTATATTGATTAAAATCTATTTACCAAATAAGACACAATTTATGAATGCAGTAAGCTTATTCTGGAGGGAGTTCACTTTTTCCTGATCACCGGATAAAATATATTAAAGAATATTAATTCTGCTGTGGTGGAATACTTTGACAAGATGTTGAAATCCTTGCATCTAAGACAAACGTACAGCTATATTTGTAGCAGTGAAATAAAAATTAACATGTGCTCAGAATGTTATATCTTAAGGCCAGGATATTCACCTTCTAGACTCATTTTCTGTTTGCTAAACCCATTTAATTACAGATTTAAAATACTGAAGGAATGTGCAGTACACGAGCATTTCAGGTAACTCAGGGAAAAAACAGTTTAACATTTTCAAGTGTGAAAATGAAAGTCAGGCTCTTTCAGACCAGCAGATTTGGAAATCTCCCACACATTCCCACAGAAATCCTTCCTGGACCTGGTCAAGAGTAGACATATTTAACTTGGTGATATACAGGCTGAAGACATTAAGGGAAGTTACTGAAGCAACTGTAACTAATGTCAGAACAAGTTGTGAGCATATGAGAAAAAAATTTAAATTATAGTATATGTGCTGGAGTTTCTGTTTAAAAACACCTTTTAAATGACTGAAATAGCTAGATAAAATCTGGAAAAGAAAACTCCATGAGAAACTCAGTCTGAGTCCCCTACAGCATCCAAAATGGTTTTTCTACTACTTCTCCCTTTATTTGACAATTAAGTAAATCAACAATGAGGGCTACATTTTCTTCCAAGGGTGTTTTGAAAAATTCCTTTTTAAGACAAAATTTATGAGAAATAAGTATATTTCTTGAAAATGTACTGGTGTACAATAAAGATTTTCAGGGTTTTTTCTGGCTCCTGTTCATTCTAGGGTTCCCCATCCCTCTTAGCAGGCAACAGTCTAGGAAAACATCTGATTGCTTTTGTACTTTTGGGAAAATCAGGTAGATTGCTCTGCTGTGTGCTGAAGAAATGCAATGCAAGTTTTCATACCACTAAAACTCTTTCTGAGAGTCAATCCAATTCTTGAGACTGTGCCTGAGTATCCCAGTTAATTCAGTGCAATTGATACTACTAGCATTTTGCCTTTCTATGTCTTCTTTCCGATTGTAATCAGCTGCTTTGTAATCATTTGTTTCAAAGTGAAATAGATGTAACATTTTTTTCTTTATTACCATTTATTTATTTATTTGTCACTGTGTGCTGCCATTCCAAATACCAGCAAAATGCATGCCAGGGCCACAGAAGTATCTTAGTGGTTCTTCAAAAGAGAAAAGAAGGCATTGGAAAATATTTTATTATAAGCCTTACTAAAAACATTTGCAAACTAAAAACATTTGCAAACTAAACCAAATAACAGAAGCCTACTTTATTGCACAGCTGATCATATGAAAGTAAAATGTGAATAAAATTTTTTTGAAAAATCCAGTTCACAGAAGGAAGTAGTGTAGTATGGAAATTGTCAGGGAAAATCTGTACAGGGTTTCTCCATAGTCCAACTGCACTGAGAAACATTGTGCGGTGAAAGGGTTAAAAAAGACCAGGCAGCCCTAACACAACAGGGATGTTTTATCATATAAGAACAAAAGCATTGCAGTGCTATATTTAAAGGGCTTATATGGAGGATCAAGACATCCCATCATCTTTGGTTCTGTGGAAGAACCTGGGAATAGAACCTGAAAGAGAAAGCAGTCTTATATGAGGGGGACTTGGCAAGTTTGTTTCTGTGTTATTCAGTCAATTTTTGCTGTCATTCTCCAGCATAGCTCTCGAATCCATTCAACCTCTAATAGCATGAGAGACTCTTTATTCACTGAGGAGGTGTTGATTAATCAAATTATTCGAGGACTTGTCTGAATTTTCTTCTTAGAATTCAAATACTCCAATGCAATTATTCTGTGAAAAACTTACACATTTTCACTGGCACTGATCACTGCTGTGGCTGATGTGCCCTGATAAAGTCCAGTGTTTCTAGGAATATACTTGGGTCTAAAGTAACAGCTTTTCTAATGATCTGTAAGGACCTGAAATCTCATAGTCTTCATACCAAGATTTTCTTGAGGATTAACCTGAAATAAGCTATAATCAAGTTAACTCTTCTAGTATTTTGATGTCTTACATTGTGTTGGAGTTTGCACTCCAACGTGCCAAGCCAGACAGGAACATGGAGTTAAGATAACCAAAGTGGTGCTACCTTTGACTCGAGCTTGGCAGACCTGGTGAGGACCAGCTGACTGATGAGGCACCAGAGGAGGTGCTGGGGGTCTGGCCACGCCAAAAGGTGCAAGCAGCTCCTACACTCCCACCTGCCTGCACTAGGATAATTGACTGGGATATATGAAGGTCTCTCAATTAGGACTGGATTCCTACATTTAGGGAACTGGCTGGTGCCCACAGTGGTCAGCATTATTTGTGATCAGACCTTTGAATGTGTGTATCCACTTAAAGGAGCAGCAGCAAATGGCTAAAATGTTAATTAGATAATAGTTCTGCTTTAGTTAATTTGAGAAAATAAGTGGAAAGCAAAAATATAGAAAGTGGAGTACATGCAGTGCTTACTCTATAGCCTACTTTATTTTTAAAAGAGAGAAACCAAGTTCTCAGGGGTTTCCATTTTTCTATTCTTATGAATGATGTTCTGGAGTTTTTCAATGCAAGAGAGAGGAATGTATTTGAAGTATTTTTGCTAGGGTCCAGTCCCAGTACAAATACAACATAAATATGTTGAAGAGTATTTCAATGCTCTATGTTTTACGGAGAATTTTGTTTTTCTTTTGTTTGTGAGGTTTCTTACATTCATCTGTTTAATGCAATGCCAATAACTGAACCTCTTTATCTTTTTAATCTCCACAGTGTGAGAGGAGAATACCCCGCAGATATTCTGTTGAATTTATATGGTTATTAAACAAATAAAAAAGATTATCAGACTACCACTAGCAGTCTAGGAAAAGAATTAGCCAAAAATGGGGAATTTCCATAAGAAACACAAATGTTTTGAAATTTGTTTTTGTACCTAACACTCTAATACTAAACAAAAAAAAAAAGGATGATTGTTTCTTTTGGATTAAATATTACTCTATATATTTCCAAAGTTTCCAAGTGCTCCCGCCCTGTACACTTTGACTGGTTGTGCTGCTCACAGAGCTGGACTTCACTGCACATCTCCAGGGAAATGCAACTCAGTTGGCTGGAAGTCCCTTCTCTGAAGGGATGCAGGGGTTACAAGCAAATGGCACATAATTCCTGTGAAGCACAGTGGTGCTGAGTAACTGAGACAGACAAATAAATGCATATTTGATATAAAACACAATGTTTGTTTATGAAGAAACAAAACAAAGAACCTGTATATTATGACTGAAACCAGCTTGAGCCTCAGAGAAATCCCTTCCAATGGAAAACTGAGAATGACAACAGGACTGAAGCAATTAGGCTAATTCCAGCTCTGCAAAACAGATGTTTTCAAAGAGAACAGTTTATACAGGGAAAGGTCTGGGCAGATCTTTGTTGTCTTAATGAAATGACATATCTAAACTTTTTAAAAGAATGCAATGTTTTCCCCAAAAACTGGTGGTTTTTTTGTTCTATAAAAAGTCCCATAGTCCTGAGAGGTGAAAAGTAACATAGAACAATAAAATAGAAATCAAGGGTAGAGTTGGAGATGAAAATTTTATGGTAAGTTTATACACAATGCAGGGATATGCAGAAAACACCCAAATACAGCAGGAACAGTATTAATCTCTTCCTTTAAAGTTTAAACCAAAGGCCACAAGAATCTCCATTGGATTTTGACTCAGGCAAAACTGACATTATGGCTTTATATAATGGTAAGTAATTTGAGTATATGTATACATATCTATCTATCTCTATAGATATATCCCCCAAATACACTAAGTAACATCTAGAAGATGGAAAGAGAGAGAGACTGCAAACATACATATGAAGAGTTTGCCTACTATCAGGTGGAATTTAAAGTTATATCTGTTTGACTTGGTAAATGTGATCTTTCTCTTTAAGTTCATCCTTAAATTTTAAAGCATAATTTGTTTTGATTGAATTTCTAATGTTAATTAGTGAGGCTTGCACTGTTAAAGACATCAAGAACATATAATTATGTTCCTTATAATTATACCATAATTGTTTTAGTATGTTAAATGATCTAATAGATTTTTTCCTGTTTCAACAGCACCATTACTACCATCTCTGTTTTATGAAATAACTGGCAGGCATTCAGTAGGTGCTTTCAAGCATTTCAAGTAAAGTTTTGATGGGTATTCATCTACTAATGAAATATTCATGCATTATATTTTTCTCTATGACAAGTGACTTTCACTGAAGCGCCTAATGCTTGGTTTGCTTAGACAGATATAACATTCAATCAAACTAATGGAAACTGTGGAGTACTGTTATACTGGTTATTACTAAATCAAATTCTCTTGATAAATATTGAGTCTCAGAAGTTAAAAAGCATTTCTAGCATGATGCATGGATTGTAAAGCAATAATCTGGCCCCTTGTTAAAAATGTTAATATTACAGCTGTCATCATTTAACAATTAACATGATTTCCCAAGTGGAGCAATGCCTTAGAGTATTAAAAATTACAATCTATATGTTTTTTGAGATTTTCCATATTGTGCATGCATTCACTCCCAATGTAGAACATTTGGACAAGTTTATCTTTAATGTGTATTCTTTTTCTGCTTAAAATTTAGTATTTCCTTCAAGTATCATTACTTTCACCCATGTCAATGTGGAGAAATCAATTTTGGTAATTTCATAGGCAGGATGCTGATGATCCTCTTAAAAAACAGTTGGTAAAGGCCTTTAGCGAATTGTCTGGGCACATGGATGTTGTTTTTCCTACTTGCTGTCTGGTTGCTAAATTTCCTTAAATGAATCTAAAATAAGTCAAATATTTTCCTGCAATAGTTTTACACATGTGTTCTCTTGACAGTTTTTGCAAGAGAAACAGGGTACAAATGTGAAGTGGTTGACAAAACAATGAATAAAACGTGCTTCATCCCAGGTTTTTAATTTATTAAATTAAAGTTCAGAGATCAATATTACGCTTAACTTTACCACTTCTGCATATGTATGAAAGTTGTGACTCCATCAACTTAATACATCCCTAGTAAACATGAACCCATGGAGGAGTAGGAGGCCACAGAGATGGTCACAAGTCTTGAGCAAGGGGTACTGAGGAGGCTGAGACTGTTGGGGTTGCTCACCCTGGACTAGAGAAGGCTCCACAGAGACCTTACAGCAGCTTCCCTGGACCTCTCCCAAACAGCTGAAGAGAGACTTTTTCCAAGGGCACTGAGTGACTGGACAAGGGGGTAACGTCTTTAAACAAAAAGAGGGTAGATTTAGATTAGATGTTAGGAACTGGATATTAGACACTGGAACAGGTTACCCAGAGAACCTGTGACAGCCCCATCCCTGTAAGTGTTCAAGGCCAGGTTGGATGGGGCCCTGTGCAGCCTGGTTTAGTAGAAGGTGACCCTGCTCATGGCAGGGGTGTTGATCTTTAAGGGCCTTTCCAACTGAAATAACTCTGTGATTCTGTGAACTCTAGGTTCATCACTTTTTAGATGACACTGTACTGGCTTCTTCCAGGGATCAGAAGGGACTCTGTGTAAGAGCCACTTCATGAGGGAAAGTGCCAAAGGAATTCTGGGAAAGAAGAGGCAGAGATGCTCAGTAATGAAACTGCACTGTTTGATACCAATTAAAGGAGTAACCAAACATGCAAAAATATTTCACCAAATATTTCACCTGTTCTAAGGCATCCAGAAAATGAAAGTGAACTGAAAGTCACACCCTCTATAAATATATACAATTCACAGACCCCGGTGAAAAAAAAATTGTCCTCTCTCCTCACATGCCATGAAGGCACATGATTCTCTCCTTTCAGAAAAGATTTTATAATACATGGATGCTGTGTGTATGCAACATACGATATGCTGGGATCAGGTAATCCTTTCTTGAAGTTAAGAATTTGATCCAGATGCATTCTGAGGTCTGCTTGAATGGGTTTGGAAAACTGCCTAAATCTAAGCTAACCTACTGAGTCATCAACATGTAGTGGCCTCCTTTGTCACCCCGCAGGTGTTGAAACTGTGAAAAGGTGTCAACACCAGGAAGACTGAAGCCTATTTCTTCTTGTGGACCTGATTCTGGAGCTTTACAAAGAAATACTTGATTTTAAATAGTATTATACATTATTCAGGGATCAGCTAAATTATTCTTTTGCTGTTGCTGATTTGTTTTCTTTTGGTTTTTTTTTTTTTTTTTTTTTTTTTTTTAAATTTTTAAGAAAAAACTATGGTGCTATGANCATTTAAATTTAGAAGAGCAAAGCATGGTGCTAGGAAAATTAGGAAATGTGTATAAAATTACGGAGCAGTAATTCCGTAGGGAAAATGTTTACTCTGCAGGCTTTTCTCTTTAAAACACAACTGCTTTAAAGTATTGCATTAAATTCTAACGTGTGTGTATTTAAAGAAGGTACAATATATGTGAGAAAAAGACATGAAGTGCATAAGGTGGGGCTGCTGTGGCTAAGCACTACTTCTAGCAGAATACTACAGTAGTGCCATGAAATCCTACGTAAGTGGTCAGAACATAAGTAAGAGCTGCCTGTGGGTAGTCCCAACCTATTCACAAGCCCTTTTGAACAATTTTCCTACTTTTTAAAATACTGTTTTTGGCAAACATTTGATACTTGAAATACAAAATGCATGAGTCACCTACTGAGACGGGCACAGTATGTGGTTCATTGAATTTAGCTAAATTGTGAGTAATCTATCAATAGTCCTCATAGTGAACATACTTGTAATAATTTCACACATTACAAACAAGAGTAGGTATGATTTTTCAAGGTTTTTTTCCAAGCATTTTTCACTGTGAGTTTTTACTTTTTTTTTACTATGCTCCATTTATTGTTGCAGAAAATTACTAACTTTTTAGTGATGGAGGATAAAAAGAAAGGGTAGCTTATTGCTCGTCAGTTTACACAACAAAGAACCAGAAAAGCAAAACCTGACATATTATAAAATACTGCCTTACAAAGCAAAGTCCTCAACAAGAGATTGAATGAATACAGACTCTTACACAGCTATTGAGATTTATTCTTCTGCCAGCATACCAACTTGAGATGAGTAATTTTAAAATTCAGAGGCAGCAGCTCTGAAGGAGAGAGCTGCAAATTACTACAGATTCTGACTCACTAAGAACATGGTCAGTTCTTGTGGGTTTTTTGGATTTGGGGTTCTCTTGTGTGTGCACATTGCGTTTTCTGTTGTTGTTGTTTTCTGGGTTTTTTTTTTGGGGGGGGGTTTGTTTTTTGGTTTTCTTTAAGAGGAAAAAAAAAAAAGAGGTGAAAAGTATGTGTATCTAAAACAGCACCGTAACTGTGGTTTGTTGGATACAGGGAATATCATCTTTTTTGCTGCAGAGAAAAGTGAACATTCAGGCATAAAATCTTTGAGGAGCTTTTTAAAGAAATTCCTTAGAGGAACAGGAATTCAGCATCCCTATTAAGAAAATGAGGGGGCGGCCAGCCCCCAAATACTTCACTTTAGCACCAGCCTCTGATAAGAATCTCTCCCAGAATGTTTTTCATGAGCATGAATGATAAATGCATTTACATTTGTACAAGTAGTTATTTCAGTAGCTATTTGAGACTTGGAAGCTGTGAACCCCCGTGTTCACAGCACAGAAACCGGCCCCTGCTCGGCTCTCTCCTCTTGCGCCGTGTTTTATTCTTGGGAAAACCCGCCGGCTCCGGGAACTTCCCGTGTGCGACCCTGACGATGGAATAACTGGTCTATTATGACAAACTGGTATTTTGTTACTTCGGAATTACACTTTCCCCTGAAAAAAATATAATAATAATTTTTAAAATAGACTTTTCTCCTGCCTTAGCCGTGGCATTTCCAGCGACGCTCTGCCGAGTCACTTTTAGCGCCATTCCTATGCTTTTGGTCCGCAAGGTGCCGGACGCCCCAAAGGCGGTGCTGCTGGCGGAGCCGGGGCCGCGGGGCTCCCCGGGTCTCCCCAGTTACCATGGGCTTCCCGGGGCTTCCCGGGACTCCCCGGGACTCCCCGGGACTCCCCAGCCGCCG
>WEKY01040938.1:120980-178079 GCA_013390045.1 Picathartes gymnocephalus
ATGGCGCCCTTGCACAAGGGACACAGTGGCGCCGGGAGAGGCGACGGGAACCGCCGTCCCCGCGGAGCGGAGCGGGCCCGGGCGGGGGGAATCGCCATCCCCGCGGAGCGGAGCGGGCCCGGGCGGGGGGAATCGCCATCCCCGCGGAGCGGAGCGGGCCCGGGCGGGGGGAACCGGCTCCCTCCGCGGGGCCGGGCGGGGGGAACCGCCGTCCCCGCGGAGGGAGCGGGGCCGGGCCGGGGGAACCGCCGTCCCCGCGGAGCGGAGCGGGCCCGGGCGGGGGGAATCACCTTCCCCGCGGAGGGAGCTCGTGTCCCCGCCGCTGCCAGGTAGGGTGGCGGTGCGTCTCTAAGCCGATGGTGGCGTAAAGCCCCGCGTTTCTCTTACACGACCTTGGCACCTCCTAAACGCTGCACCTCCGCCTTTGGCCGCGGCGCTGCCGGGCTCTGCGCAGCGGCGTTACAGAGCTCCCAGAGGCACTCGTCCGGCCTCCGCCGCCTGGCACTCGGCTTTTCGTTCCAAAAGTACGGAATTCTTGTCAATGTGGCTGGTGGTTACATCAGTGGGAAATGCAGGAGCAGGAGGTGTGTGAGGTGTGCTCACCGGGCGACGCCTCTGCATACACCCCCCATCCCATTGCTCAGGTGGTACTTCTTGTTCAACAAGTCCAGTGAAAATAAATAAATACAAATTTCTTGTAGTTACTGTCAACGATAACATTATCTATTGGTGAAACTTCCTGCCCAGAATGTTGCTACTGCATTAATAATGCTTCGTAGTCTTTCTCTTTACAAGTTGTCATTATGGTTATAAAATTCTGGTTATAAAATGAGTCAAATAAATCACAGGTGTTTGGTGTTTTGTGTAGGTTTTTCTTTTCTTTCTTTTTGTTTTTTTTTTTTTAAGAATGAATAACTATTTGTCTTGTATGTACACATAAACATCTGTGCAATCCAATGACAGAGAAACTCAAGCAAATGTGGCTATTCCTGCTGGTCCGGTAGCTACCAGCCTCGAAATCAGAATGTAGTGTGAGTAGATGCAAGAAAAGCAACATGAACTTTCCCCCCCTTATTTTTTATTTAGCCACATTTTTGACTATCCTTATCAGACATGCATTTTTTGGCACAAATTATCATCTGGACAAAATGCTTTACCTTCTTTGTTAAGCAGCATGAAGATCCCAGGGGAGGTGAAGACAGCATTGGGACCTGGAAGATCATGGTTAGACAATGTGTTAGAAAAACTGTATTTTAAGAACTGGGTGAAGTTGGCTTTTGTATTTGTAGGTTTTACCTTTTGAATGCTTCTTTCTTATTTCGTACTGTTTATGAGTTACAGTGAAGGAAAGCTTTAGGAGACAGAAGATTGTTCTCTGTTAAGTCTTAGCAAATGGCTAAATCAAAAACATAAAATGCAAATATCACAATGTTAAAGGTCTCTTTCACAGGTTTCTCATTAACTTGAATGATTTATGTCAGTAATTACGATCCTGGCTGACAAAAGTTTAGAATTGTATGTTGTGGAAAACTGGAGAGGATGGACATGGGAACATTTAAGGGAACCATGGCAACAAAGGGCTCAGTAGCTTTATACAGGTAAGAAATGCAAGAAATGTGTTTGGAAGAGAAAAAGGCTTAGGAAAAGAAAACTCTGCATCCGTAGGGAACCAGGGAAGAAATTAATGTATGACAGATAAGACCAAGAGACAAAAGATCATCTCAGCTTAGGGTAATTACACAGAAAACTTCACATAACATCTCTTCACATAACATCTCTTTCCCACTCAGGGTTTGTATCTGCAGTGTCTCTGGTGTATCATGAAAACTGTAAAGAATCAGTGCTTAATTACATTGCTGGTCAGAACATCAGAGCAAAGAGCTCAAGGAATCAGTACCAATGATCCAGTTTTTCCAGCACGAATGGGACAAAAAAAAAGGTATACTGGTGTTTATTGGAGGAGTAATGGATGAAACAGGTGACTAATCCTCCTATAGTAAAGGTCCATTCAGAAGGACTTCTACAATGATCCCTTGACCTTAAATTTCTTGATTAGCTGTACTTAAGGGAACTATGTATCTTGGCAGTCATTAAAATTTGTTAACAGTATTTTAGATCAGCATATTCATGGCTTCTTGGCATTGTTTCAGGTTGTCTGTTTGGACTCTATCTTCTGTTTTGAGAATGTATTGTGTTCTTGTTTCGCTAAATGCTCTGCTGCCCGGGGTGCCTTGGCTGCGCTGGTCGAAGGCAACCTCGCTGGGGACCTTCTCTGATCCCCAGAGCCCTATCGCAGCCGCAGCGAGCAGAGCCGATAGCAGCGTAACGAGCAGGTGGTGACTGCGCAGAGAAGCCAAGCAGGGAGGACTCAGCAGCTCTGCATACCAACTAAGATTTATTCAGCTGATGGGGAGAGACTGACTGAGTCAGGCCACCGGGAGTTTCACATGGAAGGACCGAACCTCCTCTGCTCTGCTCCGAGTGACCCCGAAACGCAGGTGACAGAGGGTTTCATACCCTCAGGGTCCCAGGGGTGGGGGCACAAACATGACCAATTGGGAAAGCCCAAGGGTGTGGTCCAGGGGTGAGGGACAGGTTACACAGCAAACGGGAGAACAGGGGAGGGGGGGTTACACCTGTGAAGGCCAATGCATAACGAAATGACAGAGACCTTTCTAGAACTTGGGGCAGGGGTGAAAGGAGAATGACAGGGGAGAGAGAGGGATTCTCTCGCTCGACCAGGGGAGGGGACAGATAATTGACAGGGAGAGCATACAGGGTCCAAACAAGGGTACATGGAACAAACCAAAATACAATTAACCAATAAAAACTGCTGCATCATTCTTGAGTACTCATCAGCGTGGACCCAGAGGTACATGTATGCTTTGTGTATGAGAAATCAGAATTCTGAATAGCAGGATCTTTTGAGAACATGTATCTAAACTCTGACTTTCATGCTTCCATGCATGAGTATAAAGAACAGAATTAATGGCTCCTCCCCAGCACTCTTCAGATGCAACCCAATGAATGCTCAGCTCATCCTTTTTGCAAACTTTAAATACTGTAAACATTTTGCAAAGGTGTGAAGAGCTTTTTTCCTTTTCTTACTTAAAATTAATGTTTTTTCACAGTCTGTATCTGCTAAGCCTGTTCAATACTGTTTTGCATCCATGATGACTTCTGTGCCAAATTCTGAACCTTTGGGATTCATGTAAAGGCATGGTCTGTCCTACTTAGAGACTGTCAGGCCCCAGAGAAGTGTTCAGCATGTTTATGTCTGTCTGAGAATGCAGAAGTTTGGTTATTCTCGGCTTAACATCCTTAACACTGACCATCTCATGTAATTCTAAGAGCTGCTGTATGAATATCTGAATAATTCCTAAACTCATGCCATTGAAGTTTCCATGAGGGAGCCTCTGGTGGAAAATAAACATGCTTCCAAAAATCCTCATGGGATTCTTCAAAAAGAGGCCTAAGAACATTGTATTGCTCATTGAGCTAAAGACTCAATGTCCTCTGTTGCCCCATGCATGGAGATGCAGAATACACTGCTAGGTGGTTGATGCAAAGGGAACCTTTGTACTAATCCCAACAGCACTGGCCATACTGGTAAACCAATTAAGGAACAGTGGTCCATCCAAATAGAGGATTACACACCTTGTCCAACAATGTCCTCTACAAGGAATTAGCAGTTAACACTGATGTTTGTAGCAATTGAGACACTTCATAAGACCATAACTCAGCTACCCCACTCAACTAATTGCTTCAATTGAAAAATCTTCCTCCCTCTTTGTGGACAGGAACCTCCAGGAAAATTTTGTTGGATCACACTGGAGTGATACTGCAGACAACTGTTCTGGCTACTAAGAATTCATGATCAATATGGTGCACAAAGGAAGGGATCCTAATGTCACCAGCATCTTCATCCAGATGTTCTATGCTAAAGTCAAGCGCCATCCTCCTTTGCATGAGCTGGATGAATTGCATTTGTCAGTCTTCTGTAGTGGCCTGTACTCTGGCACACACATGGAGCAATCATTTATGCTATGGCGGTGCTTTGAGATGCCAGCCTGGACTCCCACCCACACCACCCTAGGGTTTTCAGGAACTTCCTGTACAACAGTGGAGATCCTCAGAGTGCTTCACCTATCCCACTGAATGTAAGACCTGGAAAGATTTCATTGTCCTACACACCTGCAGTGCTGTGAGAGTCCAAGCAGTGCCTGTTACAGCTGGGTGATTTACTGTTCTCCCAGTGCTGTAGTCCTGCTGTACTGCCTAAACAACATTTAGGAACTGAAAAAGAGAGAACACATGAAAGGTGTTCATGCCTTGCAGTTGTCAGAGGCTGATAACTATTGTCACAGATGCTGCATGCAGGTCAGAAACGTGGCCTGCAACCACAGAAAATTCAAGTGCAGCAATTGAAAATTTTGGAAAAATAAACAAGCTTTAACAAGCTAGAGGCTGCAAAACTACAGAGAGAAGAAAACATTACTTCTTGACATTGGATTCTAATCTGAATATAAAGAGAGTTCAAGGTTTGCTACAAAGGATCAAAGAAATCAGATGACTGACTGGCAAGAATGAAAATGAGGATTAGAAGTGTCAGACAGGAACCTGAACTGGAAAGCAGACCAAAGCTTTCTACATCTGAAGAGGCTTGGCAAAAAGGATCAAACCATCACGGAGAACAAAAGATTCAGGCACAAAGGAGATGAAATAATGATTGTAAAATCCCAGGTTGTGATAAAGGAGACCAATTGCCTAGAACCATACTTACAGTGCCCATTTCTTCTATCTAGGTTTTTGTGGAGTACTTTTGATTAATATAGCTGATTTAGCTTTTTGATTAATTTTAGCTGGTTAACATACAGCATTAAAATTTAGATGATGACCTAGATAATACGTTTTCTTCAAGTTTAAATTATTTAAATCATACACATGGTAGGACAAATTCCATCTCTTATAGGTACAAAATCTCACGGGACTGGTGGTGTTTGAGGGGATGGAAATTGGGCAGTAAGATTAAGTGGGTCTAATGCACACCTTCATGAACGGGATATACGCTGCTCTCTTTTCCTAGTCAATATAATCCAGGCAGTGTGGGGCAGCTGAGCTCTTGTCAACTCTGTTAATTCAGTTCCTCATTACCCAGTTGGTGCTGCTGAATTGGTAATTGCCCTTTACGAGAAAAGCTGCTAAGATATTTATCCCTTCAGACCTGTATACATGTGATGAAGCCAGTCAGGAAGGGATCTGTATCTTGGCTGCTGCCTGCTCAGCTCCTCCTACCCAGATTGTCACACTGAGCAAAGCTAATGTATTTATCTCAAATAGGCTACCACAGATTCGGCTTCTCTGCTTCTGGTGTCATTAATAGTCAGAAAGTCCATGGGACCATCAAAATATTTGCAAGATATTTGAATTGTGACTTCCTTCGGCTTCCTTTCTGGCTGTGGAGGCAATCAGCTGTACATCAGGTTTTGCTGAGCTTGGACAGCTCTGTAGTGTGCTGTGATCTGCAATACTTCTGGGCTCTTCAGAGCTTTTTTGCAAGTGCTAGTCACTGCTTTACCTTTCTGGTGTTGTCCCCTCATGCTTTCTGGGATGTTGTAGGAAGCTTTGATGGCTAGCTGGGGCCACAAATAAGCAGGAGAAGGTGCCACTACTGGGGACAGCAAGGAGGAACCTCAGAGATCCCAGCAGATATCCATTTTCCTGCAGAAATAGCTAAGTCCTACTGTTTATCCTCAAGGTAACATTGTAGTGATCTGAGGATCAAAAGTCCTTCTTGGAAGTTTCAGGCACATCTTTGACCCTTTATGCAGGATTTTATACCATTTCCACACCTTGCACAGGACTTGTTCTTCCCAGCTTTCTTCTGCATTTGGTGTCCTGTGATGGGAAGAGGTGATTTCATACTGCAGAGTTCTGCCATTGGTGGGACAGCTGTCTGAGGCTCCTTGCAGATAACTAATTCAGAAAGACTCTAAATTGTCCTAATGACTGAACTAGCTCATTGCTTTTTCCTGTGCGAGAAATGAGGATGGATAACAAAGGTGACAGAAAATTACCTTTTTCTTATCCCTTGATCTGGTCCTGAGTATAGCTTGGCTGTAACTGCAGTAAAACTGGTGTTGGAATTGATTGCAAGTTATTACACGATCTTTCTTTTAAAAGATTTCTGAGGTGAGCCAGGTGTGTTTCAGCAGGAGGGGAAGAAATAGAAGAAGAAGGTGCTGTTTCTCAGGGTTTCTGTTTTATATTTAAAATATCTCTAAATACAGTTGCAGAGGTTGGGTTATGAATTCTGCAGCCGGATGCAAACATAAATGTGAACTGTGAATTGTAGAGTGAGTAGAAATAAACATTCTTTATTAGATTGGTTGAAAACTTCTGCCTGAAAAAATTCTTCAACATCAGATAAGGCAGACAAAGATTAACTTATGTCTCTTTTTCCCCACTTTTCATAATATAGGCTTTCTTTAACAATGTTGAGATTTCTAACCCACATGGGGGATTTGAAAGAGGTGCCTTTTTAGTGGCTGGAGTTGTTGGGGCTGGAGTTGAACAAAACTCCAAAGTAAGTTGGAGGTTGTAGATTTGGTTGAACAAAAACCATAGCTTACTACCAAAATTATACACCCAGTAATTCCCACCTGGAAATTGTGGTTTGTTTGTCTACTTTTTTCTCTGAGCTGGACTCCAGTATCTGGATGTCTTTTGTAGGGCACACATTTTCAAGGCTGGCAGTGATGACTAAGTTGGAAAGGAAACCACCTTGTACTGAGCTTGGGAAGGTTTGTCCACCATGGTGAGTGGCAACACAAGTCACAGAGGCAACATTTCCAAAACTGAATTTTCTGTATTTAGCCAAAAGCATTTAACTAAAGTTTATTTTTACTCTTCCATTGAGACTGAAAAAAATGCTCTAGGGAAAATACAGGTACCCACGCTCCTCTTTTTCATCCCAGTGTTCTAGTGGATCTTCCTGCTTCCTGGTCTCTATCAAGATTTCTGTATTCCTTGCAGCTAAAATGTCTGTCTTCTTTCATTAGAAAGTAGAGAAACGTGTGGAAATGCTAAAAAGGTGATTGTGATGTACTCTGCTCTGGCTGCAGGCTGCTGCTGATGTGTGCCAATTGTCTGGGAGCTGTGGGACCAGCAGGATGTTGCAGCTGGAACCAGCATGTACCACTTGCCCAGTGCAAGGTTCCACACCCTGAGAGCTGCTCTCTGGTAGCACCATGAAAAAAGACATAGAAATGCAGAGAAATTTTGAGTATTTGGCTTATACAATTGTATTTCTCAAAGGCAAAGTCTTTCTGCTTTCTTCTGTGTTTTTGAGGCTGGCTGGTTCTGCTCTTTGTACTAAACACCAGCCCAGCTTTGTGGAAGGATCAACTCCTCCTTGGATCTGGGAGTGTCCTTTAGTGAGAACACCTCTTTCCATCCTCCAAACATCAGTGCAAGATTGCCCTCTTCTGCTTGAGATATCTTTGGCCATCTGATCCTTCGGTATTTTTCAGTGGGTGCCTGACTTGACCTATTGGGGTTTGTTTGATTTTGGTTTATGTGTGTTAAGTTTACAAATTGTATTATCCCATATAAAATATACATAGTGTGGGAAGGGCTAAACATCCAATTTATGTTGTGATGTAGGAGAGGTATATCTGTGACTTTCATATGTCTGATTATATTCAGAGGATTCGGTTGTAAATAGGGACAGAGACATGTAATAGGAAAAGGTTAATGGAGATGTGGTTTTGAATGAACAGAGCCATGTGTGCTTGAATGTTTCATGATTTAAATAGAGACAGTGTGGTCTGATATCATAAGACTGATGGAACGTTTTTGTTGTTTTGAATTTCTTTTTCCCATCGTTCTGACAGTGACTTAGTATATTCTCTTGGGTAAGTCACTTTCTAAATTTCTTTCTCTTTCTTCTTTGCATTTGCTATTTGGATTGCAGATTCACCAGGGAAATGGAGCTTCTCCCCTGACATATTTGTATAGCACTGAACTCAACAGAACTGTGCCTTAATTAGAGTGTTCAAATATGGATGTAATGCAAATAATAATAATAATTAATTAGACATTTAATCATCACAGTATTTACATAACATTGCCAGCATTTCGTGCAAATGTTTTATCCAAATATTTTGTGGGAGTTTACCCATGTATCCTTTTCACAACAGTTACACATCTTCATAAGAGAGAAACAATATTATTTTTTTTCTCGTGATTTAGGATCATTGTCTCTTTCTCTCAACTGTAATGTAATAATGTCCTTTGCAGTTAATAAAATTTTTCCAAGCATTAAAAAGGCTCTCCTTGGTTGAAGGCCATTACACATTAGACAGTAAAGTAACTAGTCTGCCCTCCATGACAGCCAGTGTCCTTATGAAAGCTCTTTAAGTAACCTACCATGTAGATTTCCACAAAGACTGTCTTGCAGATGCTGAAATGCACAGATTTATTTAGTTGTTTTCCATTAAGTTTAACTAGCTGATTCTGTCTAGCATGAACTTAGTTATAACAAGCTGAGTATGGTGTTATCCCAAAGTTTAGGTTTTCCATACTGTTGCTAAGGCTGATGAAAAATGCTCCAATTGCCGGATCTCAGGGTGGTGGTGAAGCTTGAAAATTTATTCATATATATAACATCCCTCTGCAGTTGAAAGAAAAAAACAACTTAAAAGGTGAGTAGTAATAATGCCTCCACTTCAAATGGCAAAGTCTTGTGAAATACAAAGTTACACATGGCGTATTGCCAGGGCAAAAACAGTTTTGACTATTGATCTAACACTGCTGGCAGTGTTACCATTCTGTGCCATGTCCTGGGTCCTAAACTTCTATGGGATAGCAAAACAGATTCTATTACTGCCAATACAACACAGAAGAAACATTGTTTCTGAACAAGGTTCAGAGGTTGGAAAACAACAGGTTTAATTATTGTACTTTGAGTTTGAACCTGAAATCTGCCTATCTGCCCAGCTGCTGGAGCAGCAGGGTGTGAGAGCACAGCGGGACCTACAGGCTTCTTTGCCCTCTCTCTGCAAATCTTTGTGTGGCCTGTAGGTATTTCCAAAAACCTCAGAGTCAGGGGTCAAGGCCATCCTGTCTGAAGGGCTAGAACAGGGACTCCTGTTAAAAACACTGGCTGCCAGAGATTGCTGTGGCCTTTGAGCTGCTCTCTTCTTTTGGAGGAGTCATTCTTAGCACTACTACCAGTAAACATTGTATTTCTCAATGCCAGCTGGTTGTGTCTCTCACTTGGAGCTAACACAGACTTATGTTAACAAAGTCTAGATGGAAATGTACAAAAGACACATTTGCATAATATCAAATCAGGGCTTAATGAGATCACATCTGCTGTTTGCTCTGTGATAGGTGGTATGTGATTACATTTCCTACTTCATATGGTGGTTTGAGGGGTGGCTGAAAATGGATATTTTCTTTAAATTTGGTGCATTTGTGCCTGGTACTCAGAATAGTGGGGCAGTGCCTCCCTTTGTCTCCACATCTGCCACACATTTTCTCCTTCTCTGCAGACTAGATCGATTTCCAGAATAAAAGACCCTAGTCTTAATCTTAGCACATTAATTTTGGTTCCAACCAGTGTGTAGGAGTGACATGCATGATGAAGGGGGAGAAAGAAGATCTCCTTAATGTTTATTTTCCCTTTATCTTTAGGTAAGATGCTGTTGAGAGAAAGCTTCATAGTGTTTTATCCTAGGCAGAGCTTCTCAAGGAATCTGGAAATATTTTAGTCACTAAAATATTGTCGCTCACTAATTTTTCCAGTGCTTTCCAGCAGCTCCTTGGGAAACTTGGACAGCAATTTTTTTCTCTGCAAAATCAGGATTCAGTTCTTGCAGGATCAATGCACATATTCTTGGAAAGGCACGCACCTATACTTGTAGGTGGTCCTGCTTTATCACAATATTTCAGTTAAAAAAAGTAATTTTACATCATCTATTAGGATAAGAAAGAAATAACATCGGGTGTGTGACCGTGGGGACAAATACAGAAGACAAGAGAACACAATTTTAGGTTGTTTTTAAACAAGCTCCTTTTTGTTGTTTTGTTACTTCAGCATCTCAGTTACCTTGAAAGCTGGCTATTAGCTTCTTCAGAGGGGTGCTAAGCATTCCTAGGGTTATTTTCTCTCTGCCAGGGCATCTCTTTTCCTTCCCATTCTACAATATTTGACTTTCAAAACCCCTCATAGCAACATCGCCAGTTACTGTGGTGAATTGACCTTTTCTCTTCCTCAAACTTGTTGAGGAAAAACCTTAATTTGTATGTCTTCCCTTGCTCAGCTGTCTTTTCTTGTTAGAAGTTTCTACAAGCAATGATAAAATTTCTTGGATTGTGTATCTTGAAAAATATTGCGTTTTTTAGACTTACTTTGGTGTCAAAGGCATCATTACAAGATGAAATATGATTCAAGGCACAGTGTCATGACTAAGAGGATATTTGGGTTAAGAAACAACTATGCACTGTTAGTTAAGTGGGGATGAATCAGAGATATGTTCCACAAGAGATCTCTGTTCCGTATTCCAGTTGGACAATGGTCTGTGGCATTGAAAGGAATGCCTTCCAGCAAGCTTATTTTTGGCAATCATAGACAAACTATTTGGCACACTGGTTCTCTTGATTTCAACTGAATAAAAGAAGGCAGTCAAGCTCCTTTACGAAAGCAAACAACAAAAAAAGAGAAGTGTGTGTCCAAAACAGAAAATAGCTTGAAATATGAAAGACTAAAATGGTGATTTTTGGAGGGTGGTGGGAATTACCATGGTTTGGTAGTGCAGAGCTAGGGCAGTGGGTGGAACACAGCTGTGAAAGCAGAAAAACAAGAGCTGCAGCAGGAGATGCAGGAGAACTTGGAGCAGCATTTCCCCTTCGAAGAAACAAAGACCAAGCCTCTTTTGAGCAGATTGGTGTTTGAAAAGACAGGCTTGGAAGCATGCCCAGATGAACTGTTTCTTGTCTGTTCCTGTTGGGTTCTGGGAAAAAGAATTGTATGTACATTCTTTATGTAAAACAACAGTTGTAGCAAAGAAATACCTGGCTCAGATCAGGCTTTACCACATAATCTAAACAGCTCAGCAAACCTCAAACATTGCCTTATTACTGCTAGAAGGGGAAATAATAGAATAAACATATATTTATAGCTATGGCTTTTCCATTGGAATAATACACTGCTTGAAAGGAATCAAAACTTTCTACAAAATTAGCTCCAAATTGGTGATGAGTTAGAACAAAGAAAAGACCAAAAAGAGGCTGAAATTCTTTCAATATTTTAAATAATTCAATGTGTCATTTTAAAACTGGCTTCAGAGTCATGATGCTGAACCTGGAAGTGAGTTTTAAAAATAGGCTTGAAAAGGCAAACTTTTGTAAACAAATGTAAAGATTTCCTCCCATGTTTCAGTTCAGCCATTGAACTAGAAAACCACAATTCTTTTTGGTAGTCTGAATCTTGTTCTCCTGCCTCTGAAAACAATGTGCAACCTTAACAGGCATTTCTTACCATCTGAAATGGTGAGTCTAGCAGTTTTAGATATATGGTAATTATTCTTTCTGATATTCAACCCTCTAAAATCGATAGCAAGGGTGTACCAACTTGGCACTCAGTCTCTGCCTTTTTCACCAGCCTGGCAGGAACTTAGCCAGCATAGGTGAGGTCTCATCAGTCTGGAGAGGAGAAGACTGAGAGAGGATTGCATTAATGCATATAAATATTTCTAAGATGGATGTCAGTAGGATGGTGCCAGGCTCTTTTCAGTGGTGCCCAGTGACAGGATGGGTGAGAAGCCATGTCTGCAAATGCACAAGATGGTCTCCAGAGGTATCTTCCAACCCTAACAATTCTGTGATTCTGTGATTCATTTTCCCTGCTCCCGGCTGGTCACTGCCATGCCTAGACCACCCCCAGCCTGGAGCAGGGGTCCCCTTTCTTGACCTGGCATCTGCCTTCTGCTATGGCCTGGGATCCTTTGATTTTCCCTGACCAATGTCTTCAGTTGGGGAAGTGTTTCCTGTAACTCCTTTACTTAAAATAAAACTGAAGCTGTTTCTGGTACTGCTTCTTTAAATGTTTTGTGCTATTACAGGGGCATATCCAGAACTATCTCAGTGATGTAAGCACATGCTCTGGGGAGACAGAAGTTAAATTAGATCTTCTGTGTTATTCAAATTGTAGATTTTGTTGTTTTGATGAGTTTAGTATTCCCATCTGCTGTTGAAAAAGCTGTAAGCAATTAAAAACTGGTTCTACTAAAACCTGTTGTATGCCTGTTAATGTTTTTATTTCAGAACCAGGTAAAAAGAACTTTGTGATAATGTTCAGTTTTTATGCTTTTTGGCATAAAGTGGGCTTTGCTAGTGGTGACAATCTTTATTAATGACACTGCCAGTCGCTCCTTATGGTCTGGAATGATTAGTTTGTTCTAAAATGAACTAGAGATTACAAATATCTCATTTTTTCCTAAAGGTTAATCTAAGATTTTGATCTGAGAAAAATCCATTTACAAGTAAGACTCAGGCTAGCTTTATTCACTGCATCAGAAGTGATCCCAGTGGTGATCATTAAGGAAAGATTGTAAAAAGCAGTAGAACTGGGAAAGATTTGGAGGAATTCTTGCAGAAAAAGAGGCAGACTGCATTCTGAGAGGTGTTAATGGGAGCTTAAGGTTATGGATGCGAGAGGTGGGTATTCCTGTTGGGTACTGTGTCCAGCGTTGGACATGGCACTTCCAGAACAAAGCAGGTCTCTGGAGAGAGAAGCCATAGGATTGATAAAGAATTTGCTAAATATTTCCTAAACTTTATGGAAAGCATGATGTGTCTGTACCAATTTATGCTAAATGAAAGTAAATACAAAAGAGAACAAGACCCATTTCTTTCAGTATGTCACAAATGTCTGTGAAGAGGATAATGATCAGTTGCTCCTTATGTCTGCTGCAGGGAGGACAAGGAATTTAATGGGTTTTCTTCAAATGGGTCAGTGATAATATCTGCATAAACCCAGAAGTCTGAAGCATAACCCGAACACAATTTGCAATAGCTGCTTTTTCTGCTTCTGTATGTTGTGTTAATCATGTTACTGTTTAATTTTCCTTACTTTTGTAAAAACCAGTTTTATTGATAATTTCATCCAGTATTTGTATTGTTATTCATAATATGAGTATTTGTTCTCACCCAAGACATGTTGGAAAATTTTCTGAGACTCACCCAGACAACTGGCAACTGCGCCATCATTTTCATTTTGGGATGGCACTCATGGAGCTTCTAAAACTGGCCACTACTATTGCATGGTGGGTGGTGGTTTGTAACACATGAACCAGAGCTTCATGGCACCATCGTTCTTACTCCTTGTATTCACCTGAGAAGAGGTGCATGCTCAACACCCTGTTGTGCAGAGGATGGGTGTTCAAGAGGTGCAAAAGAACTGGTCCTAAAGGTTGAGCAAAGAGAGATTTGACAAAAATAAGGCTGTAATAAAGTAGTAGATTTTTTTGGGACATCTATGGGACAAGGATTATAAGCATTTATACAAAAAGTAAGCTTTTATATACCTTTGTAGTTGCTAGAAGATAAATCATACATAACATTTCACAGAGTAACATTCCACATCATAATTCCATGTATTATGGTCATCTTAACTAAAATGTAAAAGAAGAAGAACATTTTATTCACAAAATTAATATGACAAAGTTGAATTACAACTGATATGCTAGATGATTTTTTTTGGAGATGAATAATTCCATGTGAGCAGGCAAAACATAGGCTTCACAAATAATACTGAACGTTAAAGAACTTAGTTAGAAAGGCTAGTATTTGTACAAAAAAAAAAAAACACTGAAAAGATTGCACCCGGCATAAAGCCCCTGGAACAAAAGTACTCCATTTGTGTCAATGAAAATCTTGCCATTCACTTCAGTGAAGGCAGGTTTTATCTACCATTTCACCTCACATTATCTTATAATATGAAAATAAGATTCTGCTACTAATATAACTAGAGAATTAGAGTACAAGATAATCTCCTCTGTAAAATGGCAGGCTTTTGTTCAAAATGTCTACAATAATTGGTTTTATCTGCCTTATCATCTCTTTTCCTCTCTGATGAATGCAAACTGTTTGGGTAATTTGCTTTGACCAGATCTGTGTCTGGGAGATCTTAAGTGGAAAAACTATTTGCATACTTAAGAATCCTGAGAACAGAGAGTGGCATTATAGTTTGGGATTTGGTTGGGGGTTTTTATCCCCTGTGCTGGGCCAAGAGAGACACTTTACATTTATCTGTAGCAATTACCATTCCTAATTTTTGTAATGAAACTGGCTTGTGAAAAATGTAACATATAAAATGGGGGCTGCCAGGCTAAGCTTCCTGCTGTTTGCTTCCTTCATTTTTAACATACCTGCCCATTAAAGTTTTGTATCTCTTTCTCTCTTCTTTTCTCCTCTGACTGTTTTTGCAAAGTCTTGTCTCTCAAGAGATGTGGTCTGCAAAGAAAAGCTAGTTCACTGGAATTCTTATGCAGAAATACTAAAGGGTTGCTTCTATAATTTTTTTTTTTTATTAGTTTGAGTAGTGAAGTGTTTCACACACACACATACACGCGTGTGCGCAAAATTGTAATAGAACAGAAATTGCAGCTATCTTGTGCCATTTTTTTGGTTGAAAATGTCAGCAACAATAAAGACGACTGCGGAAGAATTACTGCCAAAAAATACATCTAAATTAAAATACCCGTTGTAACAGTACTTACAGAACTGGTTATATGTGTGTGTTTTGCACAAAATGTACAAATCTGCTTGCAGGCAGACCTTCGTCCAACGGCAAGAGTGATGTGACGGATAAGCTCACCACTTTGGCTGTATCAGTACAGAGAAGTCCATGGAAAATGACTGCCTATGGAAAATTTTATTTTTAAAAAGTCCAAACAAGAATATGTTGTTAGCAATTTTTTTTTTCCTTTGTATTGAATAATCCAAGGGTAATTCAGAGGCTAAAAGGCAGTGCTAATTGGAAGTATTCTCTCTGCAAAATCTGCAAAGCAGAGAATAATAAACTCAAACTGAAAGCGGCAGAATGATTTCACTGATAATATTCATGCACATTTCATTACCCTTCTTGACCCCTGGTCACTGGCAAAATGTAAAACCTATGATTAAAAATAAACATTTTTTTAATATTAAGAAAAGGTATTACTGTTGCTGATAAAAACTGAAACAGATGCATTAGCTTCCTCTAAGAAGTTCTCACTTTTTGACAGGGCTGTAGAGTTGTTTAAATAATATAGAAATAAAACTCACGTTTCTCTCTGTCTCCTATGGTGGTACTTCAGATTATTTACAAATAGATGTTTTAAACAATGCTCTGAACTTGTGTTGCTAGTCTTACTAAGGAGTGAGATACTGTATTTCTAGGAATTCCACTTCAGGATATTTCAAAGCAAATGCCAAATTATTACATTTTAGGCTATAATCTAGTTAGAAATTCGCATAGCATTTCCATGATGTGTAAATATTTATAACTCATTTCGATTTTCTGTTATGTAGCATGTGTAATGCCTAATGTGGATTTATGATTTTGACAGTTTTGCAGATATTGACCTCACAGTCATTTCTTTTTCCTTGAATTTCAATAGAAGTGCAGTATTATGCATAATTTCCAGAAGCATTAACTTTTTCAAGTTGCTCAGACTCACAGGAAATAATTTGCTTGCTTATCCTATAAAATAGAATGGTCTTTCTCAGCGAGAAAAGAAGATCTTCTGTCCGGATGCTTTATAATTTATATCTGTTTTTTAAACTACTGAAAAAGTGCAGCCTGTGGGCAGAGAAATCTCATTACTTAAAATCTGTGCTTCAAGAGAATTTAAAGTTGTACAAATGGATTTTAAGTTTGATAGGAAAATTGATTGGAGATTGTACATTGTGAATACATTAGGTTTATAAAGACAAAACATGCATGAAGGGCAATTACTGCTAGTGTTGCTATATTAGTATGAATGTTAATAGCATGTTTGTTTTTGAAATGGGTTATGCATTCTGGTAAATGTCTGCTTGAATCTAGTCATCTGTGTATCACTTGTCTAAGTACTCTCATTTAAGATGCCATATCCCTTCTTGTAGCAATAAAGGGGTAAAGCAACATTAATATTAAATAATTAGAAAAACAAAAGGGGAATGATTAAACATATTTACATAATTGAAATAACACTGAGTCGCAGTGGGAAATCGGGACAATGTTGTCTCCTTTCAAAGTAATTCATAATTCAGATTTTTAATTATGGCATATTCATTCATTTAAAGATGATTCTGGATGAGAGGGCCACTAATGAAATACAATCATTAGCATCTAAACAAAGTAATTTAGAAAGTCTCCTTTCGGGGAAAAGATTTCTAGAACATCATCAATCACACAAGATATGCAAAAACAAGCAATTAAACCACACACAAGAACTACAACAACCTTATATATTAGTAATGTACACATGAAAACATAACTGATTACAATGATTAGAGTAGGGTAGTGTGGTTAATTTGTATGTTATGTAGTAATTTCATGGAAGAATGTACCAGGACAGACACATCTCACAAAAAATGAGTGCCATACCATTGGTATATATTTCAAATATATTAATGCCATTGTAGTCAGTGCCAAGTTATCAATAAAAATCCAGTGATGAAAATCTGGTATCATGTTCTTCAAAGATGTGTAACTCCCCAACTATGAACCCTGGGCTACAGTTTTGGTTTGGGGTTTATTTGTTTGGGGGTTTATTCTGTTTATTTTTTTTTTTCCTATTTGTATTGTATTTGATTTTATCGAATTGATAAAATACAGGCTTAGGTAGATATTTCATGAGAGAAGCAGGTGCTGCATTAGTTTCTCATTAACTACTCAAATCCTGCTCTGAGTTATAGCAACAAGGAGTTCATAGACATAAATGGGTCAGTGATTTACAGGGTCTTTCCATATACACAATTACAATTCATTAAACATATGGCAGCATTAAATGGATGGAGTAATTCTGCACGATTTTAATGTCTGTGTGCAGTGTCCTGTTAAAGTGACACAAAAAGGCTGGCTTTAAACACCTTCTTCTTTGAGTTAAATTATAATCTGGTTGTAAAGCCATACCATTTCTGCCTCTCATGTAAAGAAAAGGCAGAAACAGTGGTGTGTGTGTGTGAGGAGCATCCTGCCGTGGTGAGGCAGGAGTGGCTGGTGTAGCTGTGCTGCCTTTGATAACCACCAGGCTTAGAAGCCAAAATATGTTCTATTAGGTACTCAAAAGATAAAAATACTGGTTAATTTTCAACAGTGCTCCTTCATTTGACTTTACAATTTATAGCAGTGAACATTAATGCAAGAATAGCTTGGTTGAGGAGGAGTTTAAAATTAGAGCACCTCTTCTCATTAGCCCCAGCAGCCTGACCCAGGGTGAACTGAGAAGTAATTTGCTGCCAGATCCTCATTTTGCTTCTGTTATCACTCCTTGTAAATGAAGCGCAGCAATTTATTGTAGCACCTCAAGGAGTCAAGAACATAATGTGTAAAACACATACAAAAAAATCTTTCTTCACATTCATTAACACCCAGCACATAGAGGCTGTTCACTTTTCACTCTAATGAAGGAGGGGGATCTTAAATATAAAGCTTTCCAGGCTGTGAAGAAGGCCTCTTCAGGTCATTAGACAGAAGCTGAGTTGGACGGAAGAAAGGTCATTGACAAAAAAGGGAGAATGGCAATATGATGAAAAATAGAAAATGGATAAAAGAAGAGACTTTAGAAAGCTCAGAGAATGAAAAGTACATTTTTGGCATCAGTGATCAACCTTTCTTGTCTCTATGTTCATTTTCTGTTGTCAGTGAAGAAAATAATATCTGGCTTTTTATTTAGCTGGGAATTGCTCTTGTGTTTGGTCAATTCTCATTTCATCATCCTTGATCTGACCTTGCGGGAAGCATTAATAGGTCTATTTTTAAGGGACCTTTGTCTGCTGGCTATAAATTCAGCCCTTCATTTTGCTCTTTTTTATTAAAAACATGCAGCTTACCAGATTTTTAATGTATTCTGATTATGTAACTGACACTTTCCCCTTAGGGAGATTATTTGAATCACTAGTCCTGATTAACACTTCGAGTTTATAGCTGTATATTAACACCACATTCAGGAATATTAGGAAACTCCTATATGAAAATTAATTTATATTAGTAATAGAAACAGAGGAACTTAAAGAGGAGTTGGGAGCACTCTTTGAACACGTGCTGAATGCAGAACGTGGGTACTTAGGGATGGAAGGTACCTAAGCCAAGAGGCATAGAAACTCATGGAAAATACCCTTTTGTTATTTACCAGTGTCAAGTGGCAGAAGGGTTGAATTTTGCAGTTCTGTAGCTGTCACCATTGAGTGATTTTTTTTTCCCACAAATGCATATAACTTGCATTGATATAACTTGCTTTTGACATGTATATATATTTGGAGATAAAGAACCAAGTAGGGAGGGTTTTGTGTGTTACCATTTTTGTTGTTATGGACAAGACAATATTCTTTATCTCATAATATATTTTCTCATGTTTGCCCACATCCCATTGCTGGATCTTCACTTGTACAAGGTAATCTCATAAATTAGAGTGTATATATTTTACAGTAAATTATTTCCCATTTAGTTAACAGCATGAGACCATTATCTTGTGACAAAACTCTGTTCCAGTGAAGACTCTTCATTAAATAAGTAATCACCCTTTACATACAATGAAATTAGTATATAAATATACCATGTTAAACAGCTATCATTTGACAACAACATTACCTACATCAAATTATGCCTCATTCTTCTAATCCTTCTGGAAACTGGTCTGCAGTTTCTAACTCTGGTAGAAATCAGCTGTAAACATATTCAACATATCAAAGAGAAATTAGAGATTATTTTGGAACTCCACAAGGTTTTGGTTTTACTTTCCTCTAAGAAGCATCCTTGTGAATTATGCATGTAAATAATATGCTCCAGACCACTTTATTTGCTGCTATGCAGGAACAACAGGTTGCCCAAAACTTCATCACTGTACTCCCAGTTCTGTCAGCTTTGTTGTTCAGCTACTCTCTTGGTATTAGGTTGTGGTATTCTTTTTAACCCACACAGCTGGGAGATAGAGGTTAAGGAATGGTTAAATGAATGGCCAGAAAGGAAGGCCATCTGCATTGTCAGCATTGAAAACCAAGTTTACGGGGAGAAGGCAGACTTCCACCCCCAGTCCATTCACTAGCAGTTAAAACAATTTTTCTGTTTAAATCATTGGTTTCACCTTACTGCTCATTATCAATCAGAATATAACTAAAGGGAGCAGACATGGGGTCTTCCAAAAGTCTTGAATGTTGAGTAGGTTTAAATAGCCAGATGTAGCTCATACTGGTTCTGCTGAGTCCATGTTCATTTCCACACAGTTGTTCATTGACAGGGACAGCCTGACATCAGTTTGGCCAAGGCTTTCAGCAAAGTTATGTTCATGCACAAGTATTTTGTGGTGTCAAATAACGTACTCCTGGTCTACCATTTGTTTTCTTCTTTGACAATATCTACCACAAAATACATGCATTTTCCAGACAGTCTTGGAATTGTAATTGTTACTGGAATGATGGCTTTCTGTGGAAATTCTTCTACATCCCTCTGCTTCTCTGGGACTCAACTGAGCATGTAGCCCTTTTGTTGAGTTCTGAGGAGTACGTCCTGGAGCACTGCAGGACAGAGCTCAGCTGGCTGGAGGGAAGAAAGGGAGTGTTATTTGTATTGTACCTTAATGTACAGGATAGCCAGCTGTAACTGGGGAACCGTTGCTGTTCAAACTGCTCTTTATGTGGCTCTGGATGTTTACATCACATTCTCTAGGAAGAAAATGGTAACACAACAGCAGCTATACGGACACCTGTTCAGTGGTGCAACAGTACCTTTACAAGACATACAACCCATACATTTACTATGCCATAGAGACATTACTGACAAACCCAAGGATTTGTAGAGCAAGTTTAAAGCTGGAGTATTTAGTGAAATATGCACCTATTCAGTCCCTCATGTTGGCTAGCTAACATTTGGCCAGAAAAAACCAGGTCTTCCCTCCATGACTGGAGGTCCTGTTTCCTCCATGATACCTGTGGGATAGAGTCGCATTCTTGCCAGGAACCAGATGGCATCACAAATGGATCTTTCACTCTGAAGTATAGGGCTCCTGCCTGATGTTGTGAACACCATGGCAAGTCTAAGTTATTGAAAGACTTTCTAAACTAAAAAAACCCTCTTTTTCCTTTCCCTCCTAAAATGTAAAAAAATGAATTGTCATTAAATCAATTGAATTTTCGAGAATACCCCATGAAAAATATGATCTGTGACAAATTTAAAAGGATGTAATATTTATTCATAACTCACTAGAACAAGGCTGCAGCATTCTTTCATCTGATATCCAAACTTCAATATTTTACTTCCTTCAACAACTTCCTACTTTTCTAAAGAATAAGACATCCCATGTAACTTGTACCTGAGGTATACATCTCATTTCTATAGCTACAAGTGGATTATTTCAGCTCAGACAATAATTAACAATGTTGAATCAGCAGCAACAACATCTCACAGAATATTCACTTACTGAATAGTTCCTTAAGACCAAGGAAACAAAATGTTTGAGAAAGGAGGGACTGACTGACTTCAAAGTCCTGAACCCTTTGTTCAACAGGTGTCGAAATGAAAAATTTTTTCATTTTTTGTAAAATATTCTGAAAATGTCTCAAAATTTCACTCCTGAAATTCCTTGATGATGTTCTGGTCTTTCCTTTCCTGTCCATTTACTTGAAGTTGATGAAGAAAAAGGAAACGGGGAAAATGGAAGGCAAAAATAAGACAAAACTTACCAACCATAACTTCTCATTTCTCGTAGTATGCTTATATAAAAAGACAACATTTCCAAAGCCCAATTTTTTTTTTTTTTTCTTATAAGAGGTTTGGTCTTTTTAAGGTTCAAAATACTTGTTATTGGAAACTGCCAGTGAAGTTTTAGAGACAGATTTTTCTCTTATCATCAGTGTAAAAACAATTATTTTGACAGTGTGCGTTCTAGCCACTGACTATGTATGTATTGTATGTGCATTAAAGATGTATGTATACACTTGCTTTCATTTTCTTGTACAATCCTTTCTAAACCTTGCCTCCATTCAAACCTCCTCTTTCTCCACTCTTTTTTCATTCAGTTCTGTTCTTCTGTGATTTTAACTCACCTTGAGGTTTAAAATAGTGAAGGCTGTCTTCTGTTTATTACAGGAGGGCAGACTACAAAGAGCTTTTATGTTGATTGTCACTCTGCATGGTGGGGAAGGAAGAATGAACTGGGAGAGGTGAGCAAACCAAGGTGCAGAATGGGGAAATGGTCCTGCTCCTGCCCTCTGTAATTCACAGACTATTTTAGACACTAAAATTGTGACAGCTTGCTCTTGTGATAAAGATGTTAACAAGAAGAGAAAATGACATTAATTTAATCTATTCTTGCAGGTCATGCTGAAATGAGACTGTGATGATACAAAATTATAATAATAAATATGGAAGTAATTTCACAATTCTTTACAGATACTATTCACAATCCTTTCACATGCAAATGTCCTGTCCTGTCCTTCATAACAGTGATTTTTGGTGCCATCCAAGGCTCTAATTCAACATCTTCTAATAGTTGATTCCATAATTACTTTATATGGCAAGAACAATGTAAAATAGTATTTCAGATTAAGATCTCAAGATGGCTTTACTTTTATATTATTATTTCTCTTGGGCCTTCCCCTCAAGACATTTCCGATTTAGACATTTTTCATGTTTTCAGAAGCAAATTAGGCCATTAGTATTCTCAGCTCATAGTACATTAATAACCAAACAGTGCAAACCAAAAAATGTTGTTAAATAAAATATTTAAAGAAATTTTTGTATGAATGAAAGTAGTGGTTTAATTTGCTGGTATTTTCAGGAGCCAGAAGAACCTGACACATTAAGTCCCAAATCCTGAAAAGTTTGTGGGCAGCTGATTATTTAAATCTAAAAGGGATTTGATAGTCAAAAATTCAGCATTTTTAGAAGTACCTCACTCAGTCAAGGAAATACCAAAAATACAAAGAAATACTCTTCTAAGGAGCAATTCAAACAGCAGCATTAAAATTATTGAAAATATTCTAATCTAATCTAAAATTTTAATTCTAGTCTAATTCTAAAAATCAGACTGTGTCATCACAGTGTCTCCCTTTTTTTCCAGATTAGCTTATCTTAGAATGATTTTCACTAAGCAGTATGTGATTTACACTGGGAATGGCATAACCTCTATTGAACAAAAGATGCTGAGCGGCACCTGCCAGGCAGGAGTGTTATTTTGCTGGGCAATGAGCCCTCGTAGTGCAACTTCAGCAGCAGCATCCCCAGCAGGTTTTGTTGAGTTTGCACCTTCTGTGGAGCTCAGCCTCTGCATTCTGCTTAATAGCCTCAATTACAGGTGGAAAAGCGTACAGTATGTAAATCAGTACACACTAGATGCGATATAATTGCGGGTCAGTCTGGACAATGTTTTGCTGAAGTGGTGCTATAAGTGAATAATTTCAATGATGAAAGTGTATTTTTTCTTATTTGAGAGCTAATGTACTGAACTGGTCTTTCAGAAACATTGCTCCAATTGCACTATAATGTTAGGCTGCAGAGAAATAGTAACAGCCAGATATCCCCCAACTTCAGCATGAAGCACCTATCTTAGCAGGTAATGTGGCATGTAGCTACCCATAATTGTACCAGGATTTGAAATACAGTGCATTTAAGATGGGGAGTCATAGGAGAGGTCACTGGAGAGGTTTGATAGTTGTAAGCAAAAACAGCAAGGGAGTAGTGTCTGTTCACCCAGGACACTGAAAGCATTGCAGAAGAGCACTGAAGCGCAGGCAGTTGGTGGGCACTGCTCTGTGTCCCTCCTTCAAGAGCAAAGTCTCAGGATGCTGTATGCATTTTTGAAAAGATAACTGTCCGTTCCTTTTCTAACTGTGCTTTGTTAATTTAAACAATTTAATTGATTTCAACTAATAATATAGGTAATATGCAATCCATTCAATTTAGCTTTCAGCTAATATCAGGATTTATTTCAGCTTATAACTTCCACTGACTTACCAATTAAGATCTCACCTGATGTATTCAGCCAGAAATTATCAAGATATTGAATTTAAAATGCTTTTAAACAATTTTTACAAGAGAGTTGCAGAAAGGTCCCCCGCTCTCCTTTGAAGCACCAATTATTCCCATAAAACAATTAAGCATCAATTTGTTCTTCCATGTAGGTGTAAAGTAGGTAATTCAGTGAACAGTTGCTTACAGACTCAAATGCAGGAGCACTAATGATTTTAGCAGGATTTCTCTTGTGAGAGAAATACATATAATGATGAAGAACCATAGCAGTCAAGACAGGAAATGAAAATCTGGCAGAATCATAAGAAAGGGATAAACAAAGAACATTAACTGTATATAAATAAGCCTGTGATCATGTGGCATATTTGAATGCAACACATCTCATTATCTACACCTATCTTCTTTTTCATCATTGTGATTTGTGATGTGAAGATTCTATTTAAATTAATTTACTCTATTTTCACAGTTCTGATTTATAAAGATATGTTGAATGAAGCCGATTACTACCCAATAATTTTTGCTGAACAGCAAAGTTACTTTTCCTTAACTTAATTTTTTTGTTCCCCATAGATTATTTCCTTTTTCACACAGGTTATTTCTGCTTTATTATGAAATTCAAGAAAGTGAGTATCTGGTTTAAAAGGATGTTTATTGACAAGGGCCTAATTTACAACACATAAGTACCATTATACATTATTACTCTCACAGTGCAAAAGACTTGAGTTAGCCTTTCAAGTAACACAATTTCTAACTAGAGGGAAAGGTCAGGAAAAAACACAACTCATTTTTCTATTCAAATGAATGGTATCAGGAACCATTCCTAGAGGGAAGCAACAAATGTGACTTGGGATGGTTATCCTTCTTACTCTTCCTCCTCCCCATTTTCTTTTCATTTTAGTGTAACAACTTTTCTTATGCCTAACTGGCTGGGAGGGCAGCAGGAAACCAACCTTTGTAGGAGGCTCTATCAGAAGTGTTATGTGCACTGTGATGAAATAAATGAATTAAATATCATAAAAGTAAACAAATCAGTTATAAAAACTCTGTGGAAGGTTTCTGCTTTTACAGGAAAAGGTGAGGGGGAGATTGTTTTATTTTTTAGTTTTATTTGTTTTCTTACAGTGAAACTCACTGGTTTTCAATACAAGGCCAAAATATTTTAATTTTAAAGAAGAAACCCTTTCATCAAAAGAGAAAAATGTGCATAATGAATTGCCATCATTTTCAGATTATCTTGCTTTCTGTTTCAGCTGTTTAGTCAGGAATAAGTATATTGTACACTGTGATTACAGACATGATCGGTGACATTGTAAAAAGAAAAAACTAATTGAGCAAGATGGTTTTTACACTATGGCCCAAACAGTGCAAACACAGAACCCCTTGAAAATATCCTGCTGTCATCAATATTTCCCTCTGCATGACAGCAAGACTCTTCCCAGCTCAGGAAATGTAGTGCTCTCTGTTAAACCCATGCACCATCTTTTGTGCTATTGATATTTAAGTGGCAACTATTTATGCAAAATAAAATTGATTTTCATGATCTTTTATAGGTAATAGGAATCCCTAGAAGACACAGGGACACAGCTAGAGACACCAGAAGCCCTATGGTGGCCACTGAGTAAGAAATGTTTTGAAGCAGTCACTTGCATGCTGTTACTGCATGATGAAGAGGAAACATCTAAGTGCTCACTTTAGTAATCTATTTGGATGAAAAAATTTCAAAAGATGTCTATTCACTTGCTGGTACCAGCCTTCTCCAGACAGAAGAAAAGATCTTCTTAAATGGCAGTATTATAACAAGAGTAAAACACATTTGCCATATAAATGAAATAAATGTAATCAAAGAGTGGAATTAACACACTAAGAGGATTTCCATGAGCAGGTGAATTCTGCATATAATATAATCAAATTGTCAACATTGTTTTATCTAGTCCTACTTTTATTAATTTCCTGGAAATTTCCCGAGGAGGAATATCCAACTACTAGGAGAAAGACAAACCTCTGTTATAAAAAACTTCCCTTCTGAACATTTAATTTACCGATATCACTGAGTGACAGTAAGGAATAGCTGGTAGTGAAGAAAAGTTGATTCTGTTGTCCTTGTCCATCAGCTTTTGTGTTCTTCAAGTTCAGTGATCGTGTTTGGGGCCAGGGAATCTATTCATGTTCAATTAGGCCCAGCTAATTTCTCGGGAAATGAACAAATTCTTGCAGGCAGGGCAGGCAGCCAGTTGTGGTGAGGAGGGCAGAAACAAATATTGCAAAATGAGACAAAGAACATCTGTTTGCACAGGGTGGGCAGACATGTGCACTGCCTGCAGGATGAAAGCTACCTGCATCTGCATGGTAATTGTAAATGGACCCTGCAGTCCAGCAAGTTGATTAAGTTTACTTTTTGCTGGAAATACTGTTCTTGGTCGTTAATCGTGATCTCACTTCTTGTCTGGATTTTTCTTCTTTTCTGTGAGAACTTAATCAAGCTTAAAGAATAGCCATTCCAACTATGCAGCTGCTTTTTCTTTATCTTGCTATATATTCACAGACTGGTCTTTACTATGCCCACTACAAAGGGGATAGTAGAAGACAATACATTTAACCTGATGTTCTGATAAAAGATGCCATTGAAAAAAATTAAATAAGTCTTTGCAGTGGAAGCTGATGAGGCAAAAATGGACAGTGTAAATAACATTGCTCCAAATGGTAGAGGTGGACAAACGATGCTAGAGTACATTATTCCACTCCACTGGATGAAGTGACTTTCAAGGACTGATTAGCTCCATGTCTGAGAGGGTTAGCCCCCTGCCTGTTATAACAAGTGCCTATGAAAGGGAGAGCTGATCCGACAACTGGCTGTGCCAGCCACGAAGTTACTTCAATACTTTCTCTTCTAACAAGTTTATTAATCCTATCATCATTTTGAAACCCTATTTTATACTGAATTAATCATTTTCTAATAAAGAGCAGTTAGGAGGTGTAAAACTTTTACTTCTGCACAATGAAGCTATCAGCTCCTCTGCAGATTTTACAATTTCTGGCTCTCTGCAAGCTGTGTGCTGAACACAGTGTTTTTCATGACTGAAAACCTTTATTTTTACAGTGAAGCCTTTAATACCCTAGTGACAAAGACACATCATGAATCTTCTGTACTGAAGATGTACCAATTTTACTGTAAACACCAATGTTAAATCCCTCCATTATTTCTATCCTTTCTCCTCATTTTTCCGCTTGCTATGACTATCAAGCCAAATGTGATACAAACAAATGACTGCTGCCTTTGGGATCATGTGACAAATATACCACAACACACAAGGGAAAACTCCAAAATAACATCTTGCGTTTGCAGTATCACCTAATTGTTTGGATCATATAAGGGATTGTAAACAGCCAGTGAGGAAGAAAAAGAGCTCCAATTAGCTAGAGGAAGTTCTCATTTATGCACTTGGAAATGCAAAGATTTGGAAAATACAGAGCCTAATATTCAGCAGAATTGCAATAATGCAAAATATATATATCACAAGCATTTTAGTTTTGTAGAGCAGTTCCTAAAATGGCATAATATTGAAAACCATCCTGAAAATGCAGAGCTATCAGGCTGCACAAGGGGTGGGATGCAGCTCAAACTTTTGTTTCTTCTGAGAGATTCAGATCTGTAGGAAGATCTAAAGGTTCCCTGCTTTGGGGATGTAAGAATGGAAAGAAAAAATGGCTCTTCAGCCCAGTGCTTGGAGTGTCCTCCAGCTAAAGATGGGCTTCCTGATTTTATCCCTTGGTCCAGGAGCATTTGGGGATTTTACCCAGTGACTGTTTAATGTGTCTTTTGCATGCTGATGAAAACAGTACTTGCTGCTGAAGGCTTTTTTGCAGTAATACTTGTAAATAAGAAAGCTGCGACTCCCTTCACTCTTCGCAGGGAATCAGGGCCTGCTTCATACAGCAGGTGACAGAACAAGATTTGCACTGGGAATATAAAAGTTTTGTAACATTTGTAACAGAGAATGAAATGCACACATTTTTGGCTGACATAATGCTTAGTATTGTGAAAATTGCTTGATCTGTTTAGAACATTTCAATTAGTTTCTTTCCAATTTTTTTTGATAGAGGTATCACTAATGCAGGTAAAACAACTATTTAATTTTTTGTGTTAAATAAATGAATCATAACAATGAATATCAAAACAGTAGAACACACTTAAAAATGTTTCTAAAAAATTAAAATTACTCTTCAAATGTGGAAATTGTTTTTCTTCTTCTACAGAAATCTGTGTGTATGGTGTTTTTAAGGTATTTGATTAGTTAAGCAGTTAGTTAAGGGCTATTTTGCATTTTTAAGATCTTATATTCTTAACTAGGCTTTTTCAGGGCATTAACACACCTGGTTGAGTACATATTTTATTTTTTTTAAATTTAATTACAAATGTGTTTCATTTGGCCTATCTTGTACTTCTTAAACTAGAGGAAAGAAGCACTATCACAGTAATAGCCATGACTAGGAAAGAATAAAAAAAGAGCTGAAAGTTCTAATCAAAACTGTAATCAGAAAGATGACAAACGGTGAAGACTATTAAATTTTCTTTGCTCCCTTGATGAATTTAATAAAGAACTAATCAAAGATCATTAGAGGGCTTTTGTGCTTGGCATGCATTGTAACTGGATTGCAATTGGAATTTATGTTTTAGTGGTTATCTATGGTTGAACTGGACCTTTAAATACAGAAAGAGCTATTTTTAGCCTTTTTCTTTGAAAATATTTATTTTAAAATGTCAAATCATTGTATGTTGCTTCTTTGCCTTACACACTAAAACAGAGCCTATTTCACTGTAGTTAGAAATTTTAAAATTGGTATCAGTATCAGTGTTTAATTTGAATTTTCTAATGATCTTCTTCCTTTTAATTTTGCAAGAAAGTAAGAAAAGAGATGTTTACTTCCCAGGCAGTTGTGTAAGTAATCCAGCTGCTAGGACTATTTCCAACCTGCAGAATTACATACAGTATGGAAATTCAGCTTTTGCAAATCTTAGGGGTTAACTGAGTGTTCTTAAATTTTAAAATGTGCTTCTTTGATCGTATTTTCATATTCCCCATTTGGTGCTGGAATAGTAATACTTAGCAGATGCAGCAACTGAAGATGTTGTAGTCTAAGCCATCTATTTTTTTCTTTCTGAGTCTTAATATCTGCAGTTTCAGGTTGAATGATGAAAGAGAGATTTTACTTTCTTTTGGGTGAAATATAATGGAGAGGATGTTTGAATATGCTGGAAGCATGTGTACCCTTCAAATACTTAATTTGCAGATGGCGACAGTAATGATACGAAAAAATCTTCAAGCTCTTTTTAAAGTAACTCTTTGGAGGTGCAGTTATCTGGCAATTTACAGCCAACTGGTTGGTTATGACAGGGTAGAGGACTTGACTTCATGACTTTCCTTTTCACTCATGCTATGTCACCTGGGCTGTTCCCGTGTCACTAACTGGAAAGTGCTTACAAATAGTGGGCTTACAATACCTGACCTCAACATCTGATCTATTTGTCTGCCCCAGAATAGTTTTCCTCTTACTATTGTTGTGGCATTTTGGGAGATTTCTTGCAGTAGTGTGCAAATATTGCATTAATGAAATAATTAAGATTTGTGAATCTGGTGTTACAGAATAATGTGGGATCTAAAGTGGCCTTATACAACCCTCCAAATTTTTGTGGGAATAACATAGATATGTGAAGCAAAATTACTGTGATGGACACATAAAAATTTAGTGGGGCACTTTGGCAAGAAATACCAGAAGGCTATAATGAAAGAGAGAATGGAAGCTACCTCATATCTAGGCACTACATATCACCACATTATAAATCCTTATTCTTATTACTAAATGGAGTGCTACAGCTTTAGTTTTTGGATTGGATTTGGAGGATTTTTTTGTTGATTGGTTGGATTATGAGTTAGGATGAAAAAATATCTGTATGTGAAAGAGTAATGTAAAAAACCATCAGTTTGGTACTCAAATTAAAAAAAAAAAATGCTACTTTAATTCTTGCGCTTACACTGAAAGGAATAGGAGACTCCCTTTGATAGTGGTGATGTGCACAGGATTCTTGAGGTATTTATTGTGACATGATTATAATAGTTTTGGAGTTACATGCAGTGAGACATATAGATAAAAATATAGAAACAGATCAGCTGATCAGGTACTCAGAAAGAAACCAAGTTACCCTCCAATATATAATACAGATGCATCTATATCCTACTGTTTGGATGTGCACTATCGCACATTAACTCATACTCTTTTCAATAGAAAAATTGTTTAAGGAAAATGAGATATTAGCCTCCCAAATAAGTGCATGATAGTTTCAGGAATAACTCTGTCTAGGACTACTAAGATGTGAGATCAGGATCAGACGTCAAGCTAGCTTTTTTTGAGAAATCGAAAGTGGGAGAAAGCTTAGCCTCTGTGAATTAGCATGGGATGTAAATTTCTACCTGTGTAATGAACAGGTCAACAATTTCAAAGCTAATGTAACTCAACCACATCATCAAATCTCCAGACATTGGAAAATGTCAGATCATGGTGAAATCCTAGCAGAAACACCTTCTGGCCTTCAATGCACATAAACTGTAATTGTCTGCCAAACAATAAATCATTTCAGTCTTTCTAAGAGTGAAAGAGCAAGTTTTCAAGAATTACAGGCTTACCTTTTTTGGATGTGGAAGACTGCTCAAGGACAGGGGCAGCCTCTGGCCCTTCAGGCATAGATGCAGAAATATTTGTGCCCATTCTGCCTCCTCTGTCTCCCCCCGGGAGCAACGCCAGGCTTAGTTTGGGCAGGGCACAGACCACAGAGTGACCTGTACTGTAAGCTCGGCTTGAATTCCTTCTTGGAACGGCCTGTGAGGTGGTGCTGCAGAGGGGTCCATGAGCAGCCGAGGGTGGCTGCAGGGTGATTAACTGGGGCACAGGAGGGACACAGGGAGTGTGTAACGCCCAGTACAGACACAGTGGTCATGCCCCTTCATTAACAGGAGAGGAGGGGGAAGATCCCAAACCAAGTACCTCACCTGCCTTCATCATCTACAGGTGTTTTATTTTTTGTTTTCTGTGGTGTTGAACATATATGTGAACTGCTCTATAACTCTGTGTTTTGCCATTCTACCTTTAAGGTTGTGGGACAAGCTAAAACAGAGATTTTGCATTCCACATCTAGTAATCCATTGATAGAGATCTATGCAGACAGGTAGCTTGAGAATGGAGAAATTATTTAAAATTATTTAAGCCTCTGCATGTCCATATGATTTCCCAGGACCACTCACAGAAAATGAGATACTGATGAAAGATGGAAGAAGCAATTTTTTGGGAACCTGCTTGAAATAGCTGTGATAATCTTAAACAGTAAAACCCAGGAGATCTACAATGTCAAGAAATTTCCAAGGTTTGCCTGTCAAAGTTTGGAAAACAATTAACCTGGAGAAAGGTACCAGGAGCTAGGAGAGGGCTAAATCCTGTCCCTGCAGCAGTGGCAAGAACACTGCCTTGGATCTGCATTCAGTGTCAGGTTTGCTTTTGCTGTGTTGGAGACAGAGATTAAATGTTGCTTTGAGCTCAGGCTGCTGTGTGAAACCTGTCCTCTCAGTGGGCAGACATCCCCCTGGCTCTGGAAAGCATCCCATATGCCAGCTGTGCTACCCGTGCTGTTGTATGGATCCCTGTCCCATTCCCACTGTTACATTAGGGCTGTCTCCTCCCTCAGTGAGAGACAGAAAATAGTCCTGAGGCAGCCACAATTCAGGTTCATACCCGATTTTTACATTTGCATCTGGAAATCTCAGAGTGCCTTACCAGGGTCACCCTTACCGGTCAAACCTAGATTTAACAGGTAGCACAACCCCAGTTCTGTGTTACTGTTAGTTTTATAATTGAGATGTTTATTAATTTTTCATCTGTTGCTGGCCTGGGATTGGATTGCAGTACAGTAAGTATGAGCACAGGTATTTATGGATATAGCAGTAAAGGGACTTATTCCCACTCAGTATTTATTTTCAACTACTGCAACTTTTTAAATTAGAGAAAATGGATTTTTAAAAACGGCAAAATTAGTTTTCTAGGCCTGCAGCTGGGTAAAATAAGCTGTGGCTGGAGGGACAAGTCCATGTTAAGATTTCCCCCAAAGCACAGAGAAAGCAGAGGTGTGAGACAAGTGAGAAGTGGGGGGTGCAATGTTGCAGATTTCTGCCTCTGCTTGGGAAACTGCTGCTGCAGAAGATCCGTCTGTGGTGAAGACAGAGGTGCAATGGCAGCAGGAACTCGAACACAGACTCCTGCAGATTTTGCTGCTCAGATCACAAGGGCTGGGATGTACTCTGGCTCCTGGACTGCATCCTCACGGTGTTTTTGTTGCTGGAGCTGGCTGGTTTAAAGCTGGGCTGGGTGTATTTCCAGTCACTCCAGCACTCCCTTCCTGCTGTTCTGCAGACATACACAAACACATGTGTGCACACATGCACACGCACTGCACTCATGTTTTGTTGTTTTTCTTGTTAATAGACATCTGCACGGAGAGGTGCCTTTCTCTCTCAGTTCCTCTCCAATCTGTGTGACTCCTAGTACTACACAGCAGTAAATAAGTGTCTGCTGTTCAGATATTATTCACCTTTCCTTTCTGTTCTAGCCAATTTTGTTGATACAGTGTGAGAAAACAACTCAAGAGATAGGGTTATAATGTTCATTTCTAAGAGCTATAGTTAAGTGTTACATTTGTACTTCTGACTTGTTATCTTCTGTTGCATAATAAAAAGTGAAGAAGCCAAGTACTTTGTTATATAAGTAGAAAATACTTGTGCCCACAATTTAACCCTTCAAACAATATATAGGAATCAAAGCATAATATGTGGAGTTTTTCAAATTATTAAAGGCTTTGTAGTACAACTGTAGTACATTGTAGTACTCTCTATAGTTCTACAGTCTCAGCAAGCTGGTTGTGAAATATATCTTACTGCTTTTATACCTTTAACTGACTTTTCTTTACACAACGATTTCTGGAAGCATAGCATGCTCAGCCTGCTGATAAATTAGGCAGCATAACTTTAATAGAAACCATGAAGATGCACAAGTCTTGAACTGAATGTTCTCACTCTATGTGCCAATACATACTTTAATGTGTTAAAGATGACTTTAATTGTCGCCTTAAATAGCTCAGGTAAATTATGCAGAAAAGAATACGTCCTAGCCCACTGCATAAACTCTGACGAAATAATTAGGGAGTCAAAAGAAATATTCCTGTTGAGAAACGAAAGAGTCATGGCAGTTTTTAATGTAAAATACCTTCTTATTTACAAATGGGGGGCAAAAATAGAAAGCATTTTTTGAACTTCTATCCTGTTGATACATTGTGTACAACTTTAACACAACTCATCAGCAATTAGCTATTTACCATTTAAACCATGACAAAAGTATCTTAAAACTTCTTTTGTGCTCTTATCATTTTTTAAGAAGCACTTTTATACACAAATTGCTTGCCGTCTCTGTATTAAGGCTTTGATCTCCTCCACTATCAATTGTTGGCTCAAGTACAAGAGACTGTAATATATACAAAGCTGTCTGCTCTAGACTCCAGTCGAAATAAAAAAAGGAGTCTGTTTATACACAGCCACTCATTAGCTAAGTCAGTCAATATTTACATGTTACAAATATAATGCCTTCTTTGTTAGATAAATTATTTAATTCAACCTCTATGAAACTTCCTTTCAAGAGACTAACATTTGCAAATAAATAACTTTTTAGTTCCTTAATTGTAATTGTAAGCTGAATACCATACTTTTCTTCTTTTCTTTTCTTATCCCAACTATTAGGTCAGCTTTGATAAAACATTAAAGAGTGTTTTACAAACACATAAGGCCATTTATGATGTGTTGCCATACAATGTATTTTTTAAAAAATGTCATCAAACTGGACAAACAGCTCTTGTGTGGTGTTACATATGTTTTCCAAGTTTGCTGTTAATGCTGTATGCCCTAGACTTTGTATACCATCATCCAAGAATTAAAGTTCAAGCTTACAGGACTTGGCAGTTGCCAGCACCAATGGCAGGTGTCATGCTGATGGAAATGCATGTTGATGTATTAGATGACGTGTCTGTTGGTGACTTGTTTCTTGATAATTGCTTTCCAACAAATGAGGGCCAGAAGCAACAGCACCTTATTCCATTTGTGTCTCCTAGGACCTTCTGTTGTTCTCCACAGAGTTCTGTGTCTTATTATTTTAGTACTTGAAATGACACATTAATGTCATGATTGCAGATGACTGTGACAACAAACAAAATAGTAGCAGCATTTCACAGAAAGAATAGGGAAGGAGGGGGAAAGGATTTGTAACCTTATGTGCATACAAGAAAATACAGACACATATGTTCATGTGTTTCCAGATACAGAGGGTGTTAAATCCTGACCTCTAGTCCATTTTCCAATATTCTAAAAAAATTATATATTTGGGGGCGCAGGGTTTTTTTGCACTAAGGTAAATTCAGACTGCTTTCAGCATGTCAGCATGTGGCTGAGAATCCTTTTTTTCCCTTTTGTATATGCACATAAAGAAAAACATTTTCCTTATATTAAGTATTTCTAGCAATTTTTTTATATAGCCCTGTCATCCTTGTCATCCTTGTAACATTTCTGTGGTGAATTAAGTTAGTGACATTTTTGTGTGTTTCAAGACTTTTCAGAGATGTAAGAATGCAAGTGACATAATTTGCAGATGTCACCTCTAACAGTTTTAGAATTTTTATGTTTTTTCAGTGGCTCTAGTAATGACTGTTATCTTCAGCATTATTGTACCCAATAGATGACTGTATATAGCCATTATTTCCTTAGTGAAAGTCCTTAGCACTATGACACTAAAGCTATTTATGTCCTAAATGGATAAATGAAGAGTGTTTTGTATGGGGAATGCAGGCACTGGTTAGGTTTCCCAATGCAAACAGGCATACTCTGCAGAGAAGAGTAGAATATAAAGCAGTGTTTTTCATTTTATACTCCTTAAAAAGTGGAGAAAAAAAATAGTCTTGCCTCACTCTGAATCTTCTATTTGTGGATATTCCTAGAAATTCCACTCTTGCTAGTGATTGACACTTGAAAGATTTATGACCCACCAACTTTTAATTTGCCTTTGCAATTCATCCAGTTACTGATATAGAAGCCCAGGAGAGCCACATGAAATTAAACATATGCAGGTGAATTGTTAGAAGAAGGGCTGTGACCAAAAGAGCGTGGTCCAATTGACTTGATGTGCTGCTAAGATATCTGAGGGACTGGGGCAAAACTCCCTCACAAAGGTTTTCTGGCTCCTAACAAGCTGGAGGAATCACTCGTGTGACCTGTAAACACAGTGATTCCTAATGGCTTGGTCAGCCGGGGGTCATGTCCCTGGTCTGGGTCCCCCTTCACCAGCCTGCTGTCACCTCTCACAGAACCCAGACACAGCTAATGCATGGCTCTGGTTAAAGGATCTTCGCTCACTACTCAGCTTGAAAGGGTAAAGGAGTTCTGGGAGATCAAATGAAATAGGATAAGCAAAAAAAAATGGTTATAGTGAGGAGAAAGGAGGGAGGGAGAAAGGGATGAGTGAAAAGAGGATTTTTTTGAGGCTGTTTGTAAATATGCCGTCATTTGGTGCTTGAGACTTATCTCCTATGAAAATTGTTTGAAAAAAGGATACAAACTTGGTGTTGGTGTGAGTGGTTACCCCTCTCACCAGAGCCCATTCCCCAGGGCAGATCACAACACTGTGAGCAGCTCACCCCCCACCTGCATCACCTGAAATGCTGCCCTTCCCTTGTTTTCCTTTGTGGATACCTACTGCTAATATTTGATTTGTGCCCAGCCTCGCAGAGGCCCAGTGCGGGAAGCTTGAGGCAGCACAGGGAACCAGCCTGGGACATTCCTCTGGCCACTTGAGAGGTCCGAGTGGTGGAGCTGGCTCACACCTTGTAGCCAGCAGGCCCCTGGGGCTGGTGATATTCTGGAGCCTGTGTACTTGATTTTAAAGTGGGAGAGAGCTGCAAGATCCTCTCTTCACACAGCGTTTCCTTCTTGAAGAGGCGTTACTGTTGGCTCTAAAGAAAGTATGTTCTCATACTAAAGATTACACTAAACCCTACTATGTATTATTTATAGAGTAACTTCTAGAGAATATTTCCTAATTTGAAGAAAAAGCTTGTGAGTTTTCTAGTCATATTTGACTACTGTGAAAGGATTTTCTATTATTAGGATAAAAGTGATTTTTTGTGGTCTTGCTCCTTCTGCCTTAAAAATGCGAAAGTATGAGTTTAAGGTGTCTTGTGAAAGAAATCAAATGATCCATTAAGGTTTTTACCTTAATGATCCTGTGTGATTCAGACCTGTTCTGCATGATGAGAAGTAATAAAGTTCTTTACATTTTTAAGGTAAAAAATATGTAATTATATTTAATGCATTACAACTGATTGGTAGCTGGAAAGTTTGGATTATTTCTCACTATCCATATGTACCACATACAGTCCACACTTTTAATTTGTGTGGACATTACATTGGAGAATCTCCCCATGCTCTCTCAGTTAATCTTATAAAATGTTAATGTAATCCCTTCACAAACATGTAAATGCAGTACCACTATGGGTCTGGCAAATAATAAACAATATGTATCTTCTCCTGGGCTTTCCTTCGTGTAATTCTCAGCAATAATTTAGTCCTTGTCTTCCACTCTGAAGGATTTAAATGGAATGACCTTAATTCTGGTTTTGTTTGCTCTCTATCTACTAACCAGCTGCAGTGAAGATGAAGACAAACAATAGATTAACAGTGGTACATTTTATAAGGCTGATTAGTCTTAAAATATGCTCAGTGGAAACAAAAAAGCATAAAATGAGGTCTGAGAGGTTTTTACTCTTTTCATTGAAACTGCTGCATTTCTTTCAGTAAGTCACAGATACTGACTTTTCAATCAAATATTTTCTTGGAGAGCAGTTGTTTCTGCCAGCACAGCCTGTATAATATTTCAGAAGTGCGAGGTATGTACTTCTAAAATAATTCTACCTTATTTATTTTTCTGGTTCAGATGAGAACTTTGTGGGGAGTTAATTAAAAATATTTTCTGGTATTTCATATCGTCTGTTTTTTGGTGATAGTACATATAATCAGCTGTTAAAACCAGCACTAGAACTGCTGTGGGTGATAGCTGTTCCTGCAATTTATAAGCACTTTGCAGAAACATATTTTTAACATGTACAAAGTGTGTAAGAGAGAAGTGGCTTGAGACAATGGGTCAACAGCATGGTTTATGGCTTGGCTTAATAGCACCTGACAACATCCTGCAAATTTTAGGACTGGATGTGGGAAATAGTTTATCCATCAGTCAACAAGGCAATATGTACTTACCTGAACTGGTGTCTGTTAAAACCACTGCCTGATAAAATAATATCTCAAATGGGATTTCTTGTATTACACCTGTCTCCCCAGAAAGGCTGCTCTGTCTGCAGCACATGGTCTGCTCTCTTCACTCCTTACCGAAGTGGAGGGGGAGAAAGCTTGTTGATTTATCCATTTTGCTAAATCACCCACATCCCCTTCCTGAAGCACCTAGACATTCCTTAGATGTCTCCTATCAAAATCCTGCCCCAGCCTGACCCTGCTTATCAAGAGCTTGTTGTTCTTTCAGAGATTTGAAAGGATTACAGCAGATTAGCTAACACAGCTCCTTCTCTTATATTGTTTTGTGTGATAGTCAGTTCTATAATAAAAATAAAACAGAAATTTTAAAGCATGTTTTAAGAGTGGGCATACTGCTAATATGCTGAATCTTATGTTTTGGTACAGTTGAATTAAATTTTGCATTTTTAAAATCAGTCTTTATCAGCAGCTAGCCATTTCCCCCCTCATTTTTTTTCTGGATTTTTTTAAGTTTTAATGAAATTCACCTCATGTGTAATAAAATTCCAACCTCTGAGAAGACATTTTGTCTGATACAAAATACATGTTTGTGTTTGATATAAATTATGCACAAATACAGTTTTTATCTTGTTTTCATGCCAATTTTGATTTTTAAAACATATAACTCTTCATGTACCAGCACCTTAAATAGTAGCCACAAGATATTTGGGCATTAAAAAAATGGGTTCCCAAGAAGAATTGAAATCATATGACAGCGATCCACAAAAAAGGAGATAAAATAAAAAGGAGGAAGAAAGGAAGAAAGTAGCTGCTACAAAGCATCAACAAAACACAATTCCAAGGGAAAGCCAAGCTCCCAAACAGGTCACAAACCTCAATTACTGAGTTAGCAATAATGCTGAGTTTAAAAGAAGGAAGCCAGTTTGGACAGTCGTTTCAAAGCTTTTCTCTACGATGAGAACTGAAAAACTGAGATTCTGGAGTTGCATGTAGACAACAACAGAACAATATGACACCAGTTCCCTTTTGAAAAACTAATAAATTATTCCTTTAATTTCTATCTCACATTTGATTTTGAGTCAGTGACATTTCTCCTTACTTATCATGGGTGTTTATCATCCTGGAAAGTTCCATGTGCTTTTTCTGGCATCAGTATCTTTCTTGAGGTCAGGCTGGAAAACAGGAGACAGTCACAAAATGCAATGGCAAATGCCGCGCCCCGTTTGAACGTGTGTCCAATGGTGACTTGGAGGTGAGCAGGCTTTGATGGCTGCCAGATCTCCTACCTGCAGAGCATCTGTGGTTGCCCATGCATTGCATGGCCCATGGTGGTCAACCCACCCTGCCAGCCAGATGGGCACATCCTGGGCTCAACCCTGGGCTTGACATCTCCCTGCTTGCAGATCTGGTCTTGTGGGAGGCCTTGGGCCGGTGAGGACATACCCAGAGTCAGAATTTGGTCCTGCATCTCTTAATGATGCACAAATGGTCGTAACAAACTTTTGCCCTTTCTTATGCCAAACTCTGGCCTTTTTTTTTTTTTAATAGTAACATCTGTTATTTTCATCTTCCTAGTCAAAGAGAGCTCCACCTGCTCTGGAGAACTGGGAATCTGTTTTTATCCTCGCTGTCTTCTGTGCCACTGGTCACTGTGTTGTGTTTGCAAGGCACAGAGCTGTGTAGGGCTAGGGGCTCAGGATGCCCCTAGTGTGTCTTCTACTTGTATTAGGAGATTTTAGAGATTTGAGAAATTCTGGAAGGGGATTCACTTCTATTTATAAATTGAACTGTGGATTTGAGAGTTGAAGTGTTTTCAGTAAGATCTGAAATCACCTTTTGGACTCGAGTAGCTGCCTGGGAGCCAATGGTTAACCACCTGCCTGAATGGGTGAGACGACTTACACATCATTTTTCATGCACTTCAAGTTGAAGAGATGTGAGACAATCCTGGTCTGGAAACTGCACAGCCACAGTAGCTGTGTCACTAATAAGCTCTGCTGACTTGCTGAAACACAGAAGATTTGGCAGTTCTGTCATTTCCCTTGACCTCTGTCTGGAGCAAGTCCCTTTTCTTTCTCTCTGTCACTTGTGACTGTTAGGTACAGAGAACAAACCCTTCTTTTCTTTTTGTTAATTGATGTTCAGGAGAGGATGGGAGGAAAGAAGCTTTGTCTGGCTCTGAAAAGCACCAGATGTGCTTTTTTGAATTGAGGAGAGGAATTAATTAAACTGAGGTAATAATATTAATCTGTCGACTGCAGTCAAGATTGGCTGTAACAGGAGGGGGAGCTCTCAGCGCATCAGGCAGGGGAAAGGGGGTTGATGGGGAGCTCAGCTCTCCCAAACCAGAGAGGGGCTGGGGATTCTCCTGCGATGCAACAGTAAATGGGGGAGGGATGTCTTGTCACCCGTTTCATGGAAATATTTGTGTGACTCTGCTGGGCTGCTGCCACACTCAACCCAAAGACGGAGGAATGAATATTCAGTGATGAATGCGGGTGGAAATGCTGACAGAAAGAATGAAGTACAAATTAAGAAGCTTTGGGATTCTTCTTAAAGTGTGTCTGCTTTGATTGCTTTTTCTGTAGATTTTTGCTATGTATTATATTGTTTAGCAGAGCAAAAGAAAACAGAATACGTGTTTACTGTGTACTAAGCTGTAAGTACCTTTTTCAGACATCAGTAATCATCCTTTCCAGCTGAGAAGGCAATACACTTGCAATAGAGCTCTCCAAAAAACAGCAATTGTCCTATATTAGTGTTTCTGAAGCTATCCCTTATGGAAAACCTCTCCTGAATTTAATAAGGGTAAAATGAACTGGGCTGTATAGTAATTTCATCGAATTAAAAGAGAATTAGGAATTTAGTAGGAATTATACCTCTGCCATCGATGAAGCTGGCATTAGCTGATGTGAGGCTGTGTGCAGACGTGCTTTTGCTGTGCAAGTAAATAATCTGTGTGCACGTATGCGAGCATGGTAAATCCTGATTTACTACCCAGTCTCAGAGGTGTTTGTATGCACGTTCCTGGGCACATGTCCACAGCACCCCAGAGCACAGGAGTGAGGACAGCAGGATTGTTGCTGTGTCCAGCAGGCACTGGGGCCGGCTGGAGTTCGCAGCAAACTCAAAGTAAGAGTCACTGTACTTCGATGTTCCTTGGCAACTTGTATGAAGGCTGCCAATTTCTCTAGCTTTAAAAAGTAACTTCTTAGAAAACTAGAAATGACAAGGGATTTGGGGAGGTAGTACTCGTGGGAAGTCACGGTGGCATAGATGCCCGAGTAATTTTGTTATTCTGGAATTCCCACTCTTGAGGTTTAAAAGCAGACAAACTTCATGATATGACAATCTGTTTTTCCTAAAGGACACACCATTTTCCTGGGACACATGTTAGTTATTAAAAAGTTTCATATTCATGGCAAGTATTTTTTTTTTCATCTTTGCCTCAATTATTTTGGCATTAGTCAAGGAGCTACTCCTTGGATTATATGTTTGTATTGATTCCCCTGCAAGGAAATCTGCATCTCCTACCATTTCTTTTTAGATTCTCAGTCTCGCACATGGATGAGCTGAGCATCTGAGAGACAAAAAGTTCTTTCGGGTGCTGTGCATTCCACTAGCAGTGCCCAGTACAGGAGACATATGGGGTATGGCATGGCTCCAGTCTGCTGGTCTCAAAAAACAGTCAGGAAAAAAAAAAATCTCACTAAATAAGGAAGAAAAGGAAAAAGGTAGTTCTCACTTTACAGACTTGAAAGCGAAAAATGTATGTCAATATTAAGTGCCCAAATTAAGCCACTCTGGGCACTTTTTCAGCTGCCTACGCCAGTAGATGTAAACCTCTTGTCGCTCCAGGTGTGTGAGATATTGGGCAGCTTAAAGCCACAGCACGTGAACCTCAGTGGCTCCACTAGAGACAGTGAGCTCATCCTCAGCTGCATGAGTGCAGCTTCTGGCCTTGCCAGCTTTACAGGTAAGATGGGTTGGCTGTCATACTTATTTTCATTTGCTTTCTTTAAGACTCTTGAGTGTTTCTGATAAAATAGTGCTGTTTTTCCTGCAAATTCATGGAACTTTGGTGACATCCAGTGACAGATTCTGCTGGAAGGTGTTTTTTTCCCCAGGAATGATGGGAGAGAAATGCTGGTACCCTGCTGATTTCCCTTAATGGGATCAGCAGATGATTTTGAACAGAGGCTGGAAATCAAACTCCCAAACCATATACTATTGATTGTTTTAAGGCAGTTGGCATTTGCATTAGGTTTGCTTTCAATATTTAATGTGTAAATTGCTGTTGAAAAGGTGTTAATTAATCACAGTATAAAGGCAAGATCTTGTCTGGCAATACATTTAAATAAGGCTCTTTAAAGAACTTTCACTGGGCTTTTCGTCTAATTTTTCTGTCTCTTAAAGAAATTATCTGAGTGTCGAAGTCAAACCTCTGAATAGTGCCTGATGTTTTAATATTTTTTTCAGAGAGTTTAATTAAAATTGGAGTAAACCCCCATTTTATGGGGAAAAAAAAGAAAATCAGTTATTATATACTCTGACAATGTTATAAAATGTAATAAACTGTGGTAGCTTACTTAAAACATAGTTATTAATGGATTAAATTTTAAAAGACAAATTATTATATTCAAGTCCTAGAGTGTAGTGTTTTAAGCTAAATGGAATCTGAGGTTAAATGGCATTGCAAGCTGGAGAAATGAATATTTAAAAACTATATTCAAGCTAAATTGCCAAATGGTTACTCTTGTATAATAACATCCAAATCATGGCAATTGTTCTTCTAATAAATATGATTTCTATAGCATTTACTTCGATTATTCAGTTAACAGCCAGTGCTGTTTTACCTCTTTATAATAATGCGTGCTTTCTTTTTAAAAAAAAAAAAAGCAAAAAAAGAGAAGTTGGTTATTTCTTTGGTCAGGGCCTATTTGCTCCTTTTTTATGTGAGATTTTCAATACTCGGCAATGATGCCGAGCAAAAAAGGTCCATCCACTTCACTTGTGATGCCTCGTGCATTACCTAAAGCACAACAGAACAATGGCAGACAACAGAGCCTTTCTCCCGGCTAACAATGCAGTCACCATGACAACCAGCAGAAGAACGTTTGGCCAGGAAAAGCTGGGAGCTTGGCGGACCAGCCTAATCAAAAAATGGAATAAGATGACAACAATTACACTGATGAGTGAGAGGGAAGCTACAGATGCATTCAGACACCTATGGCACTGCTGGCTGGATGCATTCAGCATTATTTTTTTGTTTTGTTTTGTTTAGTGTCTTCTGTTTTTTAAGAGCTGGTAAATAGACAAGATCGAATTGTGTAACAGAATGTCAGGGCTCTAGTAAAACTGAAAATTCCTTTTCTTTTGCTGTGCTACTTCAAGCACACTGAAGAGGCTTTAGGAGAGATGAGGTTTTGAATTGAAATATGTAATAGATACAATATGTGTGTCACAAGGCAACTTTATTTAGCTTTAAAAATGTAAACTTGGATTTTCAAATGCGTGGATGCAAATAAATAAGACTGGGTTGTGTTATGAATAACCAACCTCACCTTTCACTTTAATTTTAGAAAACTGGACACATGTCAAGCATTGATTAGAAGTCATGGCTTGTTGTTTTAAAGCAACGCCTTCTGCATATTAGTAATCACTCTCAAATTTATCATGGCATTTTGTGCAGAGCTGTCTTCCAACTCCAGGGAAACTTGAACTGAAACTGTACATCTGCCACAAATCAAGCAACAGACATAACGATATACTTCTCTGAAACACCCCAAATTTAGCATTGTTCTAATAGCCTCCTATTATAAGCTCCCAATTACATGGCAGAAGTTCTGGTATTTTCTTTATAGAAAAGGGTCGAAGAGAACTTTTTCTGCTGTTGCTGACAAATGAGTCTGTGATTTCTACTGTTGAGAACAATTCATATGCTTTAGGGACAGGTATGGAGAAGAGAAGCTGCTGTTTTAAAATGCTGAGGTATTTGGGGATAGCCAGGAGGCATTTTAACAGTTTGAAAATAGCAGTGATCACAAAACCCTGAACGTTTCCAGGTGATTTCCAGGTGGTTTATCTGCTAATGGCACTGTAGAGTTGAGTTGTTTGGCCAGTCCTTTCTATACTACCCACTGCTGTAGCCAAAACTGCCTCTATAGCCCATCGTGCTTTCTTTCACACTCTTGATGGCTCCTGGGGAAATCTTGCAGCCAACTTTACTTAAGACATCATGTGGAATTATTAACTATCCTATTGCATAACTAAAATCACTATGTAAAAAAGGTGAACCCTTGCCATTGCTTGAAGCCCTTTGCACTTGTATAAAGGAGCCTCCAGCCATTGCAAAAACAAAGGCCAGGGGTTCTCCTGCCAGCTGCAAATCTTTGCTTGGCACAGCCACCAGTGTTCACTATGGGTCCTTCACCAAATAAGCCAGAGAGATTGCTGCATGCCAGGCATGGGCCATGCACAGCAAACGGGGGTTGGAATACAAGCTAACAGCAAAGCCGAGCAGGGCTTTACATGCAGAGGTCATCACACACTGGCATCATCTTCTTATGTTAGCAGTACAAGAGATTTTAGGCTGCTAGCTTCTACTACTCTGCCACTGTCTCACTTGCCCAGCAGATTCTGGGAACCAACTTCATATCAGAACTCTCCACTCAGCTAGAGATAGCTCCTTAGAGATCCTTAACCCCATATGCTTCTTGTTTTGTACATGTACAAAACCCTTTGGTCCTTGCCCTCTGAGATGACTGCATTTTGTGCAGCACTCATGTTGACCATCTCTTTTGTGCAGTCATGTAAGATCTACCATCACCACCAAAGAGGTCTTCAGTGCAGTTGGGCTCAGGTTTTTTGGAAGTAAATTTCCCAGACTAGTAATGAGCTCATATCTCAGCATAAAAGCATTAGAGCCCATCATACTCATGCTCTACTTGGAGCTGTAGGTATCAGTGCAACAAAGAGGGACAGAGGCAAATTAGGTTAGGTTGTTTGCTGGACACCATTTAGATTAAATTGAATGGGGTGTTGGAGAGATTAGAATAAATCTGGGTGATAGCTGTAAAACTTTAGGAGTAAGATAGAAAGGGGAAGACTGCAGAGATTAAGGGTATAGGGATTGTGTTGAAGACAAATTCAGTTCAGCCCTACCTAGTCTGGAGACTGGGGATAGAGGACTCATTAATCCAGAGGACGCTAGAACAAGGCTGGGGCCATCATCAGGGTGGTACAGCAAGCTACCATGCTTGCCTTGGCATCCTGTTGACCTTGGATCTGTCCCCTCCTCTTACACCTGGACTGTTGTTTCTGCACCTAGAATTTCTTCTGCTTGCCTATTGAGTGCTAAACACTAGAGAATCTGGCATTTTTCTTCCTCACTTTTCTTCTTTTCATGGAAGAGCATACCTCCTTGCTCTTCTTCAGACTCTCCAACCCATTAAGTATCCTCAGGCACCCATGAGGGGAGGCACAGAAAGAAAACACATCATAGGGAAGTGGGACTTCTTTCCTCTAGAAATGGGACAGCAAAGCCTCCATCTCTCTGTGCATGGCCTCTGAGGTAACTCGAACAGGCTGCTATATTCTTAAGGTGGTCTATTTAATTTAAAATCTAAATCTTTAAAAGAACTCTAGAAGTAGAGGCAGGTGCCTGGTCAGGAGATGGGTGACTCAAAGAAGAAGTCCCCAAGATGGTTGGGTGGTAACAAAATTTAAAGAGAACATGACAATATGTACTGATACATCAAATCAGAAGAATAAGAGAGCTCTCATAAATAAAAGAATTGAAGACATGCAGAAGGAGCAAACCAGACTTATGGTCCCCTTGCAAATCCCTGAGAAAGCAAAAGATAAATCGGGAGCTGATGGAGGTGGCTGCTGCCATGCTGATGCTGAGTGTTGGGGGCTAACACTGTGATACATCTGCACTTGAGGTGGAACCACTCTCTGGTCTGGTCTGTTTCCCTGGCAGTCCCAGTGAAGAAGGGATTGGGGAGGCAGTGGGCTGTGTGGGTGTGCTGTGTTGGTTTCAGGTGCCACTTATGCCAAAAATTAACTTTGTTAGCTCTGCAGACCATGACTGATACTTTGGACTTCGCACATCATTACAGGAAAAATTACATGTAATACTTGGCTGTTTCTGGAGGAATTATCTCAATAATGTGCAGCCAGCCCAAAAGCATTTTGAATAACGCAGTTGCATTTTTACTTTATCCACTTCTTCTATACAGAAGAAAATTCTTAGTAAAAATAGAAGGCATGGCCTTTTTTCAATAAAGTTTTGTTTTCAAATGTTTTTAAATGTCATACATCTAATTATTGTTTTTTCAGGGGTATGAACCATATGTCAGACATCCATCAACTTTTTACAATGTTGTGCTTCAACAGTGGTGCCCAGGTAACCCAATCCCATAAGTAATATGTCAGTTAATATATGTGAAAACGCAGTATCAACTGCTTTTGTAAGCCAAAGGGGAGGGGAGGGGAGGTCCTGGGTAGAAGACACCAACAGAGGAAGAGGAATCAGAACCTGGAAAAGACAGAAATAAGGAATGCAGAAGGAATGTCCCCAAAAGGGTGCAAAGACGACCTTTATTACAGAAGCCTGTCTTTTGGACTTGAGTTGCCTATTCAAGCTAACAAGCACTTCTGTTGCTTGCACATGTACACAACCAAAGGGGATGCCCCATAGCAAAAAAACCCAAAAAACCCGGGGGGTGTACATCATTTATACACCTTGAAATGTGATATTTGCTTCCCTTAAAGTACACTGGAAACCTTTTCATGCTACTGAGGTCGGGCTAGAACTGGTCTGTTCTAGCCCAGGACTTTTTTTCTTCCTTTTTTAGATGCAGGTGTTATGCTTGCTCTTCTTCAGTCACACAATCTTTCTCTGACTTGATAGATTTTTATTTTAACTCCTTTCTATAGGGCTCAAAATTTCATATGTCAGTCGTTTCAGGAGTCTGGGAAGAAGGTCATCTGGTGTACCTGCCTTGAACACATTGAGGTCTTTGAATTCTTCTACCAGCTAAGACAGAAAATAATATTCTAAACATTTCTGGATACTTTCCTCATTATTCAAGCTGCTTTTGTTCCCAGCTTCTACATTGTTATCCTACGTGAAACCCAAGGTAAAAGAATAATTTATTTTGGGGACCATACAGATGTTATTTGTAACCTTATTCTCTTTTCTTTATTCTTTCTTCCCTTTTTTATTCTTGAGAACAGAGAACATTTTGATAGTTTCCGCTTCCTTTGGAAAAACATACTGGGTAAAACCCTGACTTTGGTCTTCCCATTGCTTCAAAATCATGAAAATATTTGCTTTCTCTTTAATATATTGCAAATAAAAGGTTATCAAAAAATGCTTCTTCATCACGCTTGATTTTACTGAGCATTTTTAACGGAGTGTGGTGTAATCTTTAAATTGCTGTGGAGGCTTGTCAGGTTCAAACCTCTCATTTCTTTTTAATTTCTCTTTCCCTAGTATTAAGAAATCATGATAACTGAGAACTTTTGTGAACTCAACAAGAAACATTTGGTTTAAGTTAGAAATAGAAGGTTGATAGGTGTGTTGGGGAAACAAATAGTAATGTTTACACAGTATATTTATTCTTTCACTTGAATTTTTCCTTCCTGCTTCTTGTGTTTATTCTTTTCATATAGTAGCCATATTCCGATCTGAGTTGCATTTTGGGGCTTATCATGTTTGACTTTCCCATCCATAATTAATATTACTGTAGTAATCTTTAGGAATTAATGTATTCCCCTTCACTACAAGTTATTCAAGGTTATTTTTATGCACTAGTACACTTTTAGCAAGAGAGCAGTCTGCACCCAGAGCTGTTTGGAGAACAGCAAAGGTCTTTCTTTTTCCCACTCTACTCCCCTCTGTTCTCTTTCCCCCACTGACAGCATAATGACCCAGGGAGGATTTTCTTCTTCTGTACTGTCCCATGCCACCTCCATTATTAGGACAAAATGCAAGGACAATTCACCAAACTGCAGCTGGCAGGGATATTTGCAGATGTCTGGAGCACAGTATAAGTCTGTGTTCATGCACCAATGGTTGAATATTGCGTTGTATTTTCAGTGTTGGGTTGGTTGGTTTTTTTTAACTGTATGCCTTGGTTGGTTTTTTTTAACTGTATGCCATTCTTACATTTTCTCCTTGTCCTGTCCTGGTCACCCATCTTCTTCTCTTCCTTGTTCAAGGCCCTCACTTTTCTTTCCATTGAGCATCTTGTAACTAACGTGCCCATAAATAAAATTATGTTCCTTGCAGCCTGACCCAGATATCTAGCTGAAATAAAATCCAAGCCAGACTTACCTAAGGATTTTGTTCTGTGTAAAATGAGAGATTCTGTGTAAAGCTGAGCGATCTCTGTTATTAATGGATAGCAGAAAAATGGCACAACAATTATTTCAAAGTTTTGAGTCATTGTATCTAGAAGCAAATAAGCTTTCTGGAGAAAATACAAGACAATAGTCCTAAGTAGCACCAGGAAAGCTGGCAAGAAACTCAACCCTGAATCTGAGAAGTGGTTGAAATGCAACCGTAAGAACACCAGACCTGAAACTTTATACAGACTTTTTTTTTTTTTCTATATGATTTTCAGCTCAGACAGAATAGTACCAACAGAAACAGCTGCTCCTTCAGGGGCTAGAGGCAGCAAGTTGCACGCTTCCCTGAAAAGACAGCAGCAGGAGTGGTTTCTCTGCCACCTCCTCTGAACAGAGGGGTGGGCTGCTTAGGGGGCCCTTTCTGGATCAGCAGAGGTGAGCTCTGAACTGTGGGGTAGTTAAAAGCTAGAGCAGAACGCAGTACTGAGACTTGTCTCAGCAGTACCAAGTAGATATACCGTAAAAAGGATCAGCTCAAGTCACAGGGGTGATTCTGTGGTCCCCAGGACCATGGCGTGAGCCTCCAGGCTTGGTGAGTTTCTGGTAGGAAAAGCTCAGCAAGTAGGCTGGGCCTTAAGTAAGGAACAGCCTAGCTCACATCTTCAGGTGAGAAGAGGTAGGTGAGATAAGGATTTTGGCCAGCAGTTATTTCTGTTCTAGTTCTAATTCCAGTGAAGTGTGTATGTATGATGGCCACAGTTGTAAATCTGATGTCTTTTTTTTTTTTGAGGAAAACATGGGTCCAGTGATCCTGGAACAGATCTTGGTTGTTTTAGACATTATAGTGCTTTACTTGAATAATAGCAGAGCAGAAACTGCTTTCTTCTCTCTTAGTTCATCCAAGATCTAATCTATCTTCGGTCCTCACTGCCTCACTAAAAGCTCACATGATTTCTGCTTGACCAAATCCTGGAAAACTCTATTATTGCCTTTTTTCTGCCATTAGCGATTGCCTTCTCCTTCAGCTCCAGAAGCTGTCATTTACCTAAGTCTCTAGTAATTCACATGAAGAGCTGTTCTCAGACAGACTTTTCACCAAGTTTTGTGTCAGCCCCTTTTGCTTCTCTCTCACAGACAGGTGTTCTCCTGACAGACATTAAAGATGCTTCAATCACACCTGCCTGCAAGCTGCCCTGGCTAATAATGCTGGGAAGAAGTGAGTCACAGTGTCACCACAAAGCAGGTGACATACTCCTTCTAAGCAGTACGTGGTCCTTGTCTGAAGGAATAAAACAAACAACCCCTCCACCCCTTCTTTTTGTAGAATCTAACAGTTGATTAATGTCTTAGCAACAACAAACAACATTTGGAATTTCCTCTGTTTTTCACTGAACTAAATAGCAAAATGCACTGAGAGCAATGGTTTTAAATCAGGCTCTTACAGAAGATATCTCTTTACTCAGTGCAGAACTGGGAATATTTCTCTCCAAAACATACAAAACCTTAAATAATATCTCATGTAACAAAACAGTGATTTTAACTCTGAATTGTTTTCCAATATCTGGCTATACAGACATATAGTCACCGGTGTTGCATTCTTAAATTGAAGTTAAAAAAGATAGATAAAGAAGTAATATCTAAATGGATATCAGTGGAAAATGGGATTATTTAAGGAGACTCGTCTCCTAGGTGGATAAAAATAAGATATTCAGGTAATTTTCAAAATGCAAAGCTATCTTATACAATAGAGACACCTAAAAAGTACCATTTGCTAGCCTGCAGAGAATGATTTGTAGTCATCAGGATCCTGCAGGTAATTGAGGATATCTGCATCAGCATATTCTGCATTACTGCAAGAATATTATTGTAATGAAGCGGCACGAATGTATGACTGTAATTGCCCTCTAGTGCACAGCCCTGGAACTGATCCCAGCTGTGGCATAGGACTGCACTGCTCACGAAAGGAAAAAATCCTGAAAAAAGTCTGAAATGGGAGGAGACAAAGCCAAACCCTAGCAGGGTCAGGAAGCCGTGCGTAGCCATGGATGTGAGCAGGGAGGGAATCCAGACAGTGTGCACCAAAACCATCCTGCTGTCTGAACCAACACAAGATAAGTGGGGATGACTGGCTTCAAGACCTCAGGGCTCCTCCAAACCCAAATGCTAACACAGACATGGCCATTAGGAGCCTAGATAACCATGGGCCTCTTGTTCTGCATCACTTCCAGTTGTTTGCACAGGGTCATGTTTCATGGGAGGCTCAGAGTGCAGTTCCATAACACTTTAGTAAAATCTGATATTTCTGCTAGTGCTGACAAAAAATTAAATGTTCTGAAAGTGCTGATTCTTTCCTCAGATGGGCAAGAGAATGAGTCCTGTATTCCACATGCAAATCACAAGCAAATTCCTCTCTGTGCTAGTAAGCAAACCTTGAATGAAAGTTCACTGGGGAGTTCGTTCCACCAAACTGTGTGTTGGATATTTTCTTTGTGTTACTTCTCACTACATAAAATTTAAGGACATTGCAGAGTGCAATATCTTGACTCTTTATGTGAACAAATTATTTGACAACTTGTCTAGCTCACATACATGTCTCATTAGCAGTTTGTTCACAGATGTGAGCCCTCTGTTGATCCTGTTACTGTGTCTAGCGTTCTAGTTAATGTGTTTCACTGCACTTCCGTACAACAACATGGGTTCAAATTGTTGAATATTGCTAAGATCTTTCCAGTATAGGATGAAGTCTGGAATCCTTCAAGTCAGTGGTAAAATTCCTATGGACTTCCACAGAATTTTAGCCGTATCAATTTCTGCATATGGCACCCCTTCACTATTTGTCCTTATCTAAGACCTCATCAAAGTTTTAAATCTGCCAAAGCTGTGTCTGAGATTTGCATTCTTATTTTTAAGATCTACATATTTTCAGTCTTCAGCTTAAAAGAAAAAAGTCAATTTCTGCAGATCATTTTCCTGTTTTTCTCACCATTGTCCTTCCTTTCAGAAATAAAAAATACATTTCCAGTGCCATAGACCCTTTCCACAATAGCGTCTAAGAAATGGCCTCTGTGACCAGACATTTGCAGCAAAACTGTGTTGCTACATTTAAATTGCCAAGACACAGTAGCCAGCAAGTTAATAGAGTTCTATTATAGTTGTGATACATGAATTCCACATTGTTATGGTAATGACATTTTTCTTTCTTCCCTTTGAAGTAGCAGAGTAAATACAAAGAATATCACATTGATCTTGGAATGGCAACTCCTTTGCCTTCACTCTGAATAACTGTGCAGAAATTAGAATTGCATATGAAAAAATTAAAATGTCATATAGCTCATTCAGTGTTCCTGCTAAGTTAACAAAGGTCAAAGCTAAACCAAATCATCTGCAAGCATTAACTTCAAAATAAGTGAAGGAAAGTATGAATAATACTTTACCTGGCCATCAGCCATGATATCCAGGAAGCTGGTCTTGTAATTCAAGGATGGCCTTGGGGCAGGATCCAGATCAGCACAATTGTGCTCTGAAAGCATCATGGTGGTTTACAGTGGTAGTAAAAATATCGTCTTGTTTCTTCATATAGACATCATAAAATATTACAGCTGACCAGATGGTGGAGCAATTACATTTCCATAGTTCTAAATGGCTATTTAGCTTATCCACTCATGAACTGTTAATTAAAATTGGAAAATATATAATTTACCTTCAAAGAGAGGCTATAACTTTAGAGGACATGCTTAAACAAAGACTCAAAACTGTCAATAAACCAGAGATCCATTTCTTTCACCTCCCCACATAAACTAATAATCAACAAACAAAAAAGGCTTTGACAATAGGGCAGTGACATAAACAGACGAAAGGTAGGAAACTCAGGGAGCCGAGCTGTACTGAGACCACGTGTGCAACATATCAGTTGTTTGCTGCACAAGATCTGACCCCTCCAGCTGTGTGGGTGAACACATGCTGCACTGAGGATCCCTCACACACACACAGAAAGATGAGCTGCTGTGCAAAAGCAGCCCCCTCCTCCAGAACCAGAGAGCACTGACACAACACCCTGTGCGTCAGGTCATGTTCGTCTGAATTCAGCTGCAACACAGACAGTTTGTGGGTTCAGTTTTATGCAATAGCTAATCAATGTGCTATTAAATTCTATTACAAGCCAGGGTTTAATTTAGCCAAACAGATGTGCAATTCAAAATCCTTGTCTATTAGGCTAATGATACATTCCCATCTTGTTATAAAGTCAATTTTGTGTCATTGCCTTGATACAGGTACATTAGGGCTAATTCATTAACAAACAAAGGAGTATTAGGGCTGAAGTGAAGAAGGCAGGGAGGGTTTTAAGGAAGAAGCAATATCTTTTCTTGGACAATCTAAATTTAATGAAAAACAAACAGAAAATTCTTCTTTACTACTAAAACCGACAAGAGCAGAGAAGGGTTTAATGTAGCTTAATGCATTTTCTTCAAATGTCTCTCTTCAGTTAATTCAGCTTTCCTGAGTGTCTCTGTGTAGTCTGACCTAAGGCTTCTGGAGACAGAACAGTGAAGTTCCCACCCGTCCCCAGACGAAGGTATTTGAGTCTCAGCCCTTCTGCAGTATCACTGCTTTGAAGGGGTAAAGCACAGGCTCCCCACCACCTCCATCCCACAGTCACGGCGTGTCCCGTGCTTCCAGAGGGCAAGGAGGATGCACATGCTCACTGCTGTAGTCTCTGCTGTGCCCTCTGTCCCTTTCCCCCCTCCTCGTCGATTATGGTCCTATTTCTGCTGAAGGGCTGCAACTGCCCTAAGCTTGCCTGGGCTTCTCTCTGCCCATGGACCAGGAAAGCACAGCCTGCTTTTGTTGTCCATTAGATTAAAAATACCCAAAGCTTGAATAAGAAAATGGAAAGAAAAAAAAATGAAGAAGGGAGACATATGTCTCACTTCTGGCACCAAAAGAGCTCTGTAGTTAACATGACCTTGGTAACCTGGGCTTCTTGAGACAAAGCAGACTACAATAATTGGAGTTTGAGATGTCATTTGAAAACAATTAACATTCTAAATGATTTTATAGTTTACCTACGTGGGTTGTTCAATGCACATTGTTGACGATTTCTATTCATTTGTCAGTTATTTTTAAGTCTTCCTCCTATTAAATGTAAATATTTGTGAGAGCTACAGAAGGGACCCAGACCCACTCCACTGTAACTACAACACTGATGTTTAGGAGGAATCATCCAAGTTTGTAATTCATACTTTTTCTTCTTCAAAGTATTTCTGAAGTGTCTCAAAGTACCCTACGACAGTGCTTTAAAATATATGAAATTATATGTTAGATATTCTTATCCATTATGGAATATCTATAACTTAAATTGTCTCTTATAAAGACCACCCTTTAAGTCTTGTCCCCTCTTTCCCATGGGAAGCTCAGAACTCTGTGCCTGCCCTTGCTCCAGACCCTTGGGTTCTGCTGCATCCTCACTCTCACTTACGGAGCAGCCTTCCTGTGCCTGGCCGGAGGGGAGATGGCAGCATGGCTTTCTAAGTCCTGTGAGCAAGAACACTGCTCTTTCAGAGGACAGGCAAGGTACTTGACTCACTGAGCAAACTCCAGGACAGTCATTTTAAGAAAACAACATGGCAAATGATCAGGTAAGGCAACTTGTTTTTCACCTTGCTGTGGCAATTTCTGAATGCAGACTCAAAGGAAGAGGTTCTCTTCAGAGTTCCTGGCTCCTCAGCTAGAACCTCACTAAGGTTATTTCCTGATGATTCCTCTGACTTTCTTTGTCCTTTCCTGGGTCCTGCATCCCTTCCTTTTAGTGCTGTAGCTGGTCTATAAAAATATCTCAGATAGTTTAAACTCTGCCATGGATGGCACTACAAGCATGTAGCAGACCAAGCACCCATATTCATATCCAAAGTCCTGGATAGTCTTGTACAGCCTTAATCTGTTTTGACCTCCATGACTTCACTCCCCCATTAATGAAAGCTAGCACATAATGTAGATATGAAGAACCAAACATCCTAAAAGCATTAAAAGGCACATGCTTTCAAGGGAAAATAAGGGACAAAAGTAGAACTAGCTGGTGCCTCTTTTTTTGAGCCCTGTCTGTAATACTCCATTAAAGGAAAACAGAATCTGAGCTCCAAGAGCAAAGCCTGCTCAAGCCTTGACACCAAGGAAGGGCAAGTGATTTGGTTTCTATTTTTAACACTCTGTTTATAGGGAGAAACAATGTATTTGGTCTAGCTGTTTACTACAGGAAATGCATCTTTAAGTGGGAACTATACAAAACATACTAGTACTCAAAAATCCCAAATTTAGGAGAACTATACTTAGCATTGTACAGAAATGCTTAAGTGGCACAAATTGCAGGTATCATCCTCACTATTCTTCAGCCAAGTTACTTCATGGTGAATTACTTCAGGAAGACTTTGATACACATTTTTTGTTCAGTAGTTTTTGCTCTCATTTGGCATTTAGTGAAGTGGGGTATCCACATGACTGTGTGCTTTGAAGAGAACAACTGAAACCGCTGTATTGAGAGAGTCTGTGGGTATGACCTTTAGCTACATGTTAACAGTTCCACTTGCAGACTATTTGCAGGAATCGGTTTTCCTTTCCTTCACTTCAAAGCTGGATGCTGAATAATATGACTCTTCAATTCTTCTGACTGGTTTTTCTGTTTGCTGGAGATTGACTCATTTCCTGTATTTGAATAAGATAGTAAAAGTGGATATAAAATATTCTTTTGCAATTGTAATCAGAATAGCTCTCACTGCTGATATTAATAGTGAATTCTAAGACTCTGCCTGATAGCAGCTGAGTTTATGGTTTCATGGGCTAGATTCTGCTCTCATTTATTTAATTGTAAACCCAGAGTAACTCCCAGAAGTCAAAAGAGTGAATTTCTGCAAAAATACCAGAGGTCTGCCTCTTGCTGTGTTTCTTCTGTGGTGGGGAGGTAACAACCATCAGTCTGGATATATGAATCAGTGCATAGATGAATCAGACATTCTCTAAACTGAAACTTCTACCTTTTGGATTCATTTGTATAAAGAGATCCATTACTTAACTGCTCTTCTGACTTAGGTAGACCTTATTTAAACTTTATCACTTGTATCAGCTTTTACCTGATATTTTTTCCACTGCAATCTATACAATGTTCTCCAAAACATTGAAGCATGAAAACTTGCAGAATTCAAAACAGAGGTAAGAAAAAAATAGGAAGAAATAGGTATCTTTTATCAGTGTGGCATGTGGCTCTTAGTACTTTTAAAGAGAGGCTGTTGAGCAAGAGATCTTTTGGAATGCAGTTTGTTAATTCTTGATTTTGCCAGCTGCTCTGTTGCTTCAGACTTTGCAGAAGTGTGTTCATATCCATGTGTGCATGTTTGAAGCAGTGTGGGAGTATCTCACACTGAATCATGTTTTGCTGGTTAGATTTCAGAGACTGAACTGCAGAGTATAATTGAAATTTGTCTCTTTCATTAGTTCCAGTCAGAAGTGTTCCTTTGGCACACCTGCCCTAAGCATACAGGAGAAAAACATCAATAACACATTGAAATTTCGTGATCGTCCCATGCCAGTTGTTTCCTCTTTTGGTACAAAGATCTATCATGGCGTCTTCAGCTTAAAGAAAGAAGAGAAAACACAAGCATGCCTCTGCTCAGACCAAGGCAAGTAGAGAAGAGGAATCTCTGCCTGCAGGCTGGGCCAACCACTGCAATGCACCTTTGTAGTTACTCTTTCGTCTCAGAGAAGTTAGGCATTAAATACGGGGCTTCACATTTCTACATCGCTGCCTAAATTCTGCAACAACTCAGAGACACCTTTGGTGTCTCTTTTATGGGCTAATGAATGAGTTACACTCTGTTTTCTAGCATGTATGTTTCCCACATTTCAAAGATTGCCACTTCACACTATAAACTGACCTTCTAGGAGAGACAGGGATGAAAAAGCCCCCCAAATTAAACAAGTTACTAGAAATTTTATTGCTAGATTGATTACATCTGGAACTTAAGTAACTTTCCTTATCTCAGTGTCTTATCCAGACATATGTTAAGAATACCATTGGTCTTTTTAAGTTTTCTAGGGATGCAAGAACATTCTGCAAGTTCCTGTTTGGTCTCAGTGGTCTGAAGGAACTGCAGGAATTATGGTTTAGATGAAGATCAGCTTTTCTCTGTACTCCGGGACATTGCAAATGAGCAGATCTGAAGCATGGTTACAGTCTTTACTCAAGCTCCATTTGGAAGCAATGCCATGCAAAGTCAGCATGTGTTTAACCTGGTTCTGTGACCAGATTCAAATCATATCAGTCCTGTGCTTAGACCAATGGGACAGACACAGTAATTTAGACACAGGTCTCATGTCCAAGGTTTTGCACATCCTACCCCTGGTGCGCGCATGCTCAGTGGATTTTGGAAACCTTCAAGAGGGAACAACTTTTAGGGAAAATGGAAGAATATTCTGATTATATGGCCAAGATTTACGAAGGTGACCTTTGATTAAGTTTTGGGCCAGACATAGATGTCAAATCATAGGAAAACCATTGATGGGACTCAGATTCACAGAGGCTCCTGTAAGGTGCCAGAGAGATGACGCTTTCTGTGTACTCGGCAGACCAGTTACGTGCCACAGTCCACTGACACCTTCTGAGAGAAAGGAGGGGAAAGGCAATTTGGTGTTGAGGTCCTGTTGGAAAGTCCACAAAGGTCAGGGAAGTTCAAGGTTGTCTATTGACACACTTCAGTCAGTGTGGATGGCATCCAAACTTCACGCCAACTCGGTTTCTCAGCTGGATATCTGGCTCCTGGGCCTTCTAGATGATTCTGAGAGCACTATTGGCAAGACCAATGCCAATGTGACTGCCTCAAATCTTTAGCCTAGTGCTAGGCCCACTGCCTGCCCTTGTGGCCCTGACAGCCACCATTCATCTGGCTGAGAGCCCTGCTCCTTTTTGGGAGGAATTCTGCCTAGGAGAATGAGTATGCACGACACATGCCAAATAATAATGATCTACTTGATTACTTAAATGGAACTGTGGGAAGTAGGGCTGATGGACCTAGCTGAATGCCAGATCATTATTAAAGCTGGGTTTAAAAATGACACCATTTCAGTGTGTCATCTCTTGGCAGACTGCCTGCTCAGACGACCCTTGCAAGGGATCTCACTGGGGGCTGCTGTAGATTAGAGAGCTGTCAATTCATGTGAGGAGGTCTACAAGGCAGAACTATTTTATTAATGGAGTGTTTGGCTGTTTTTGAGGCTGTGGGAGAACAAGGAGGCTGCGCCAGTGCTCTTCTCACCTTGTGTGAGACAGGGCAATTGGAATTGGTCCAGTGCCTGCAGGAGCTTATAATCATGGCAGAGAAGAGTTAATGTGATGCTCTGCAATATGTCTTGAGGGGATAGGGAACTTCTTGCCCAAAAAGAAAATACTATTATGTGGTTTTTGGATGTCATATATATGGATATTGAATAAAACTTAATTCAGGAAAAATTTGTATGCTAAAATAAATTTGGAACATACAACAAAATGCACCAATGGACATCATCTTACATGGAGTAAATCAGGTGCAGCCATTTTTTAATGTTTGTCTTCTTTGGTCTTGACTGTGAATGCAGTTATATTTCCAAATATGTACTTGCTGATGTTTTCATTTCTTCAGTGCTGATGACATAAAAGATCTTTGCAATGGGTATGCTGTTTGCTGAGGAAAATTCCACTTGAACTCCAGAGGAATCTGAAGAATTCTGACACGAAAGTTTGAGGGGGTAGGATTTTACCTTGCACTCTCTCTTGACTTCGGTCTTCTCCCTTTGAAAACAGCCATAAAGCTAACATTGATTTAAATGGATATGTAAGTAAATTGATCCTGATTCTTTTGGGAAACCCTGCCCTGAAAATTCTGAGTTATCAGAACCACTGATTTTATTTTTACTCTTACATTGTGCCTTAAATTCAAAAAGAAAAGCCTGCCTTCTTAGACTCTCATTATTATGAATTAAACTCACTTATTATAATCCTTTTTAATGAGAAGAGTTGCTTCCTTTAGATTTGTAAAGACTGGTGAAAGTAATGTTTTTAATAGATTGCACCAGCAAAAAGAAAGCAAACACTGTGCTAGT
>WEKY01040939.1:0-10659 GCA_013390045.1 Picathartes gymnocephalus
TCTTTGCTCAGTAATCATGCTGGGCAGTTTTAAATGAGTGAACGTGGAGTGTTCTTATTGCACAAACAATGGCCACAGATGATCTTCATAAAACTTATTTCTCTTATAAAAACTGTCATTAATTCCCACTCATGTGTAGATTCAGCCCCCACATTTATCTTGTAAATCTGAAACTGAAGGGTTTTTTCGGTTTTTATAACATTCCTATGAAATGAAGAAGTTCTTCTTTTTCTGTTCATCCTTTTAAAACAAGTGTATCAATTATCCTTTAAATTTAGGCATCAGGTTTGACAAAAAATACATTTTTTTCTTTGAGTTCTTAGTGTTGTATACAACTTTTTTTGAAGTCCAAATCCAATTAAATATTTCAATTCTGAACTCTGAAAACTTTGGACAGTGAACTTCTTAAGGGACACAGTTAAGAATGCTAGTGATGTCTAGACAGTAATGGTTGTAAGAGTTTGAATGCAAGCATGCTTGGCTATAAAGTAAATGAATGTGTGCTGTTATAGGAAACCAAGCTGCTTCGAAGGCATTATTTTCCTAAAATAAATGTTACATGTAATGAAATTTCATTAATTCTCTTGCAAAATAGTGATAGTACTGACATGATAATATTATTCTCAGTAATGAACAGCTGTTTTGGTCAAATTTATAAAATCAGAACATAAAAGGATACTTAATATAAGTTAGCATATCTGGGTTTTATGGGGGTTTTTTTGTCTGTTTATCACTTCAATTCAGTTTTAAATAGTGATAATTTAAGTGTAAAAACTACTTTTATTTGAGACACATTTCTTTGTAAACTTATGCCATATTAATTGGGAGTGCTTGGATGTTTTACTTGCTTTTTTTCCTGGATGAAAATATTACTATGAATGAGAGAGAGAATGAACTTTCCAAAGTTCTGGCATATGTTTTTCTTAATATTTGCTTTGCAGATATTAATATTTCTAACTTCTACTTGAAATCATGGGTACCTTGATTGTTGTTGGGGTTTTGCTTTTTTTTCCCCAAGTACCCCCAAAAATTTCATTAACAACATTTTGACGTTGTGAACACATGCTAACTAGCAGGAAACTGTGGCGTAAATTATTGATCTCTTTGGAATCTGGCAGTTCATTCTCCTACTTAATAAAATTAGAGAGCTGTCCTGACAGCCGGCAATGGACTGCACAGGACTGTGCCAAGACAGTTGAGAAATAAATCCTCTACTGATGGTTCTGGTGAAAGAGTTAGAAGGATTAAAGACAGCCTTTGTATTTTTAGATTTGAATTCTATTTGTGAATAATAATGGGAATCATAATAGCTACTTACTTTCTGGACAGTGTCCTCATTAACATCAGTATCTCTTTGCTGGCTGCAGTGTCCCATTTACATGAATGGGTAAATGGAAACTCTTAGAAAATAACAGTACAACTGGCAGGCCCAATATAGATACATAATGAATATTTTCCTACTTTTATCTTAGACTGGTATAGAATGTAATTGAACAGGTTTTTTGCTGTTACAGAATGAGGCCACAAAGAAATATCAGTATTGTGATCATCTGCAGAGCGTAATGCAGCTGTAATGACACCCCTTCTTGAAAATAATTTTTGCAATCTAGCTCTTGCTGTGCCAACTAGCTCCTGTCTACACTGCTAAGAATGTGCTAGAAGGGAATTTAACAGTTTGTATATTTTTCTGCTGGTGTTGACATACGGTTAATAAGTTTATTGAAATTTACTATGAAGATTTTTATACCTAAAAACATGTTTGAGACTAACAGAGATTGTTGCTTAGTAGCCCCCTTGGAGTGAGGCCACAGTAATTTCCCTTCTTTTGGTTGTTTAAGAGGCCAAGAGTAATGTAAGGGGCACTCAAACTGCTCACGGGAAGGATTACTGTGCACTCCATATGAGATTTTATCCTGTCTTCCCTGCAAATCAGCTGGGACTTAGAAAGCTTCACATTGCTTCCCACATTTAATTCACCTAGCAACATAGCAAAATCTGCTAAGGAAACAAACTAGATTTAACAGCTATTGAATCAGGGAACAGAGCTGTCATACTCTGAATGGGACAGCTACCTGCAGTCACCAACAAGGGATTACAGGAAAAGTACAGGCTAAATATAGACTCTGTAGGGGTAATGGTATTTCAGCCAATAGCTTGGACTGTCCTTGTCATGTGCAAGATGTGGAAAAAGCTCATTGTCATACTTTCTATTTATCAGAATGAAAAGCTAAGTAAAATGTTTGTTTTACTGGGCTGGGAAGAACATCAAGACACTTTGGGGGCTTTTCTACCTGTCTCATGTGGAGAAAGAGATGGAAATTCTCTGAGTGGTATATTTAAATCTGGACTGTGATCCAAGCTGCTTTTGATTAATTTGAAAACTTAAGGATTTACTCCTTAGTTCTTTTACTTTCTTTTTTTCTTTTTCATAGCGCTTGTATTTTAACTTGGATCTCTATGTACATAGGCGAAAACTTGTTGGGAGGAGATACACTGAGAAGAACATTATGCTGTGTTTGCTGGAGCTGGAAACTTCCTACCAAATTTGCTCTGAAAAACATTTCCAAAATATATTGGGTCCCAGGTAATATAAATCAGCATAAGCCAATTTAAATTAATAGAATTCATTGGTCATTTGTACTTCATCTGGTCCACTGGGTCAAATATTTGGAACAGCATTTTCTGGAATGGTGACCTTGCTTTGGCAGTTGACAAAGTGGGTGTGCACAGGCATGAATCTCTGTGCACATTTAGAGGCAGGTGACTGAGGGAAATGGTGGATTGCTGTCTCTGAATAGAGTCTCTGGCTTGCAGGAGTCTCTGCTGTCCCACTGGTTGCCCAGATGAGATGTTACAAATTTACAAACACATAAATCTGTGCTTTGCTCTCTTCAGTGTTTATTTTACAGAACGGTAAGGTTGTGCAGCACAGCTATAGGACAGGGAGCTTTGTGACTACTGAATTTATATGGGGAAAGATTGTTCTTGAAGAAAATTACAGATACCTATAAGTGAAACGAGCTATTGTTACAAGGATTAAATACTGGCATGGGAGTAATGAAGAGAGAAGAATGAATACATTTTTCAGGATGTGTTTGTTTTCTGTAATTGATCTGTTTGCAGCTTTTTTATCTTAAAGTATTCTCACACCATCTGCATTATTAATTTGTATTGTGAAACCATGTCTTAGGTTTCTGTGTAGTTTAGCATGTAGCATTCCATATCTTGTGTAAATCCAGTAGCATAAATGAATTTAAAAAACACTTATTTTGACAGCATTGTGAATTTTCTTGGTGTTATTTCAGATTAATGAATTATATACCACTTTAGCATTTCTTCCAGTGGTCATGTGAAGTTTTCCTGCTTTCGAAGTGAATGCTAAAGTGAACAATAAATACTTAAAAAATAAATCTTATGCTATCAACCACCACTTTTCTTAAAGGAAAAAGAATCAAACCTTTTATTAAACTAAGAATACTTACCTACCTTCTAAACAGTACTTGCTAATTATACAAATGTATTCATATAACTTATGTATTAATTATTTTTTTAATAGAATACATCTTCTCTCATGGTCTAGCTTTGTGTACCATATTGTTTTATATTCTGTTTGGGTTTTTCTCTTGGTTAGTTTTTAACAAATCCCAAAAATTCCGACAGGGTACAGATAGTTACTTTGTTTCTAATATTCATACATACTGTTAGCTGCCACATTCCTTTTAAAAGTTTGGGATGAAGGGAACAATTTCTGACATTGGAACTTCAGGGAAAAAGAATTTGATCATAATAATGCTGAAAACTGGCATTGATACAGCAAATGGTTAGACTGCTACATGCATTGGAAATGGATTTTGGGTAAGAAGATTCTGGAGAATAAGACTCAGTAGATGTGATACTAGCAGGCCTATATAAATTTCATCTGGCATTTCTGTTGTCGGTGTGAAGTCCACTTAAGTGCACAATTTCATGGTTCACCAGTTACCGTCCTTGGTTGAATTTATTTTCAGTGCTGGTGAAAAAAATTGTTGGTTTACCAGTTGCTGCTCAGAAGATATAACTCTTGACAGAAAATGCATATTCCATCAGGATCTTTAATTTTTTATTCAGTGTTTGTGTTTATTGATGGAGCTTAAATAATATGCAGGTAGTGCACATCTATGAGATAATTTGTTACATGACAGTAAATTTTGAAGTTTCTCTTACTTTGTTTTTTCTGATATAAACCACAAAGAATGAACCCTTTTTCCATTAAATTTATTTTATATATTATATATATTTGTGTATATATTATAAATATAAGAAAAATGATAAATGATTCTTAAATAGCCCACACAGATTTAAAAAAAAAAAGAGAGATCCATTTATTTAAAAGTAATATTTAATTATTGTGTCCATTGATCTAATGTGATATTATAGTGTCTCTTTTTATCATTGCTGGCTCTATGAGAAACTCCTATAGATACGATGTGGGATTTTAATGTCCTTTAATAAAAGTTTGTCCTGTGAATGTAGCAGAGGATCAAGAGCCTTCTTGTTATAAGTTTATCTTAGATTATTTTTACGTGCCATGGAAAGTAGCTTATGGAAAATTTGATTCCTCAACTTTGGGCTGAAGGGAATTTTCCCCCTTTATTTTGAAAATGTAGTGAACATGATATTCAGGAAGCTAATTAATGGCAGTACTGTTTTAATATGTTATTTGCCAACCATCCTGAAGTTCTCATTCTAATATTATCATCTCTAGGCCTTGCAGTTTGGGCAAAGAAAAGGAGAAGAAAAGATGCAGGGAAGGGAGGAGGTTAAAAGAGGAGACTTGTCTACTATAGAAGATCTCTCTCTCCCTTCTGCCCTCCCACCCCTATATTCCTCCTGCCCTTTCTTTCTCCCCCACTTCCCAACAGATAGCTGTTGAATTAGTCTAAGGGGACAAGAGCTCCCACAGAAATTACATTGAGGAAAAGTGTCACAGGCTTTGAAGCTCCATAATATACTCGGTTAGGTGTTGAAAAACCTGCAAATTTTGTGATATGTGAACAATGACACTGGAGGAAAAGATCCACTGTCCTTGAACATTTGAAATCTTATCCTAAAGAGCTACAATTGAGTTTGCATCCAGCTTTCTCCAGTGCATCACAGAATTTTGTTTCTATTCTATACTTAATATGTTTTTTATGCACTCTAATATGAGTTGATATCAATTCTACTTTTTGTTCTTTACGTTACCCTTGGAGAAGGATGATCTGAGCTCGTCATATTTATATTCACATTTCAAACCCTGTGTGGAAGGATATCAATATGACTAACAACACTGGCATATGTAAGGATTTGAAACATCAATAAGGGCTTGGGTAGTCCTAAATTGTTAGAAAAAAACTATTTGTCTTCCACTAAAAGAAGAACTGTGGTTAAGTATAATACTTACACTAGAGGTACAGCTAAATTCATCTTGAAATAACCCAAAGCCATTATGTAATTTCACCTTCAAATCTACTTGTATTAAACTGCATAACGCTTTTGATATTTAGCCAAAGGATCACCTGGACACAAGTTAAAATGTCAGCTTTCAGAACTCTCTGTATCTATATTGTAATCATGCCAGACTAGTCCTTCTTTAAATATTTTAGTTCTCTGTTTTAAGTATTTACAGACTGTAAGACACCTATGTCTAGTACTTATCAGAGCAATTTTAAGACCAGAGTTTTCTGGTTTACTTGGAATTTGGCTATCCCAATTTCTAATTTAAAAATAAATACAGGGACCACATCTCAAAATGATATAAATAATGTCATTGGCTGCCATGATTGTATTGTATTCTTTGTTGTTTAACTTTACAGCTGGCTCAGGGAATTTTCTGTCAAGTGTTAAGTAGTATCCTTATTCACTTGTATAGCCAAATTAGACTGAGTCATAAGTTAAACTCATGGAGTTGCAGAGAAAATAACCAGGCAAATTAAGCCTTGATGAAACTTCAGTTATTTTCTCTGTGGTTCAGTTTAATTTTCACCAGTTTCCTCTCCAGAAATAGAAAGTCACTTGAGACTTGTAAAATGTGAGGCAATGTAAGTGATTGATTCTTGTGCCTTACATATTCATATAATTCATAACTTTACCAATTGCTCAGGTTATTTGAAGCTCAGAAATAGAGCTGTGGTGCAGGATATGTCTCTCTCTGTTTTTGATGAGGTAGTAGAGAACAATAGGTTGAGGGCCCAAGTAACATGAAGAGAAAAGAGACACTTCCAAATTTTTATGCCAGTGGGATTCCAGTCCACATATCTCCCTCCCCTTTTTGCTACATCATTGATCTGAGAAATATAATTTTACTTGACATATCTTCTGACCAAACATTCTTCTCATAACTATTGTCACCATTTGAGGGACTTTCTGTTGCTGGCTCTCAATGCTCCACTTGTCATAAGCATACACCTGGACACTTCATCTTTTTGCTAAGGACTGATGGGTTTAAAATGTTTTGTTCCTGTACTTGAAAAACATTTATTTGATTGGCATATTTTTCAAACTAATATCTATATCAAGAAAGATATCAAGACTGAAACTACTTAGTTCCCCTTGCAGTACATTGGGTTGGTTTTGGTTTGTATTTATGTGATTTTGTGGTGTTGTTTGTTTCTTTGTTTCTTGGGGGATTTTTTCCATAAAGGGAAATTAGATTATGCTGAGAACTGATTCCTTTAGAGCTGCCAAATGTAGGCAAGGGACAAGACGATCATTTCTCCCTATTGCCAGTCCACAGAAGAGGACTGACCGTTTTGCAGACCCATAAATTGTGCCTCTACAGCAAACTGTGCCAAATAAGAAAATTCAAGGAACTATGAGCCAACGGAACTTCAGAAGTTCAGGTAAATCAAAGAAGCTTAGGATAATCCAGAGGAAACCTTACCAAAGCTCTGCTACCTTTGAAGATTGTCTGTCATTGAGCCAGAAGGATTTGATATACAAAATAGAAGCTCTATTTTCTGGATTTTTTTCTGAATCATCCATCAAAGTCATAGTTAGGTTAAGCAATTATAATTTTGGTTTTTTTTTGTTTTTTTTTTAAGTTTGATTTTAAAGCTATTAAAGTTTTGAGGGTATTTTGCCATTTGTATGTCAGGGACAGCAAGAAGAAAAACCTGTAAAGAATGGAAGCTTTCCTCTGATGTGAACCTCCGTTTCTTCTGTTAAAACTTGAATAGAAGAAAATTAACTTACATTTTCCTCCACATTTTGATAGTCAGATTGAATGATGAGTAGCTTTTAACTTACACTTGAATTAATTGAACCTTTGAAATGGAAATTTGAAAGCAAACCTGTATATTATTTAAGAAATACAAATTCTGTTTTAAAAGTAAGAATATCTTTTAAGAAGGTAGAAATATGTCAGGGTTTAACAGAATGTGAGAAATAACAATATGTCAAAATCTATGCTAGGGAAAATAAGCATTCCAATTGTACTACAAATCAGCTATTGCCATTTGTCTTGATGACTGAGTTATATAGAAGGCTTACTGCGTTTTCTTAATTAATGCAATTTACTTTGATTGCTTATTCCAATAGGTGATTGGGTTTTTGGGGTCTTTTTATATAAAGAATATAAACTATTGTATTGTATGTCTAAACAATTTTTAAGGTTCTGAATCAAACCTTTATGTTAAGAAAAATTAGTGTAACAATACCTTTACAGTCTTAAATTTATAGATGTTTAATTACAGGGGTTTGTGCAAGAGTGAAATTATATATATATATATACACACACATATATATGTGCACTTGCCTTACAGTAGACATTCCCTGTTTTAAGGATCCTGACTGTTCTTGGATCTAGAGTAAAAGACTACAAAGATTAGTTCTTTAATATAATTATTTGGATTAAATTCCTTCTTTACAAGAAATTAGTTTTGTAACCAAAATGCATAGGTTTGTTCTGTGAACACTTCAACCTCTGGAAACTTAAAAAGAGAAACAGGGTTAAATTTCATTTGTATTTTCTGTTTTTACTAAAGATTATACTTATGCTCTGGCCTTTACTTCACTGTGTAGCAGCACCTATCCAATTGCATAAAGTCTAACCAATTTGGTCATCTATTTCAGAAGTAAAATGTGCTACTTGTTCTTTGCCTGACAGACATGTACCTGCAATGTACTTACACTTTCTTCATTTCCTGACAAATCTAGACTAAAAAAAAAAACAAATGACACCTGTAAGATCAGTTTTGTGACCTCCAAGGCCAAGGCATTGTTCCCTGTCTAAGGCTGCGCTTGGCTGCCCGGGGTGCCAAGGCTGCGCCGGTCGAAGGTGACTCCTCTGGGGATTCTTGCTGATCCCCAGAACCCTATCGCAGCCACAGCCAGCAGAGCCGATAGCAGCGTGACGAGCAGGTGGTGAATGTGTAGAGAAGCAAAAGCAGGGAGGACTCAGTAGTTCTATATACCAGACCAAGGTTTATTTGGCAGATGAGGAGAGACTGCGTCAGGCCACAAGGAGTTTCACAGAGAAGGATCAGGCCTCCTGTGCTCTGCTCCGAGCCACCCCCAGAACAAAGGTAACAGGAGGTTTCATACTCCCAGGGTCCCAGGGGTGGGGACGCGAACATAACCAATTGGGAAAGCCCAAGGGTGTGGTCCAGGGATGAGGGACAGGTTACACAGCGAACGGGAAAACAGGGAAGGGGGGATACACCTGTGAAGGCCAATGTATGATGAAATAACGAGGACCTTTCCAGAACCCGGGGCAGGGGTGAGAGGAGAATGACAGGACCGAGAGCGGGAAGCTCTCTCTCCACCAGGGGAGGGGACAGATAATTGACAGGGGGAGCATACAAGGTATAACCAGGGGTACATAGAACGAACCAAAGTACAATTAACTAATGAAAACTGCTGCAATACCTGTCCTTTGATTAGCTCCTGTTTCCATACCTACGGCTGCCCTGGAAGTCCTGATGGATGAGTGGATGGCTGTTACATATACATATACATCAAGTTACATATACACTCTTCCTGGTTAATTCCCAGTTATGGAGCATGAACTCTGCATGATGCAATCCTCAGTGCTGATTTCCCTCAGTGTCCAGACTGAAGGGCCTGTTGGGGCACCCTGTAACTTCAATGCCCCTACCTTTCCTTCCCAAAACTAACCAAGAGTGTGGGCTTTGGATTCTTCTCTTATTACACAGTGGTAAGGCAGCCAGCTCCAATTGTATATCCTGATTGCACTGTGTAATTTTTTTTTTTTTTCCTGACAGGAGTGAGACCCAGGTGTTTATCAGCCCCAATAATTTTCTGCTGGAAATATTCTGATCACAAGAGAAAGGATATCAAGGCATGTGTTTCTGCTGGTTGAAGAAAAGGCACCTCATATCTTCCAGTAGAATGTTAACAGCTGAGTTAACACTGTCATTAATTCTTCTTCTATCCTTAGTCCTTGCTCTTTCGTTCCACTGCTGATTTGGATCTCATCCCTTCTTTTTTTCAGTTAAGCTTTTTCTTCTTGAAGAAACTTGAGAGCCACTGCTGCAATCATGATATTTTGAACAGAAGGAGAAAAAGTAAAGGTTTGGAGGTTAATGTGATATAGCATAGTATAGAGGTTTTCCTCCGGTGAAAATAAGAAAGACCTTTTTGTAGCCCTCAGTAGAAAATTTTACATGATTATGTCTTAAATTAGAAGTTCCAGAAAGCAATGTAGGTTATTAAAATGGGTATAAAATATTGGCTAATGCAACTATTCATGCTGAAAGAAGAAATATCAAGCAAAGGGAAATCATTAGTGTTTCTCAAAGGTTAGCGTTGGGAGTAATTTTCTTAAATGTTTTCATTAATGACCCTTACATTAATAGCAGGGAAATATTTTCAGCATAATCTGCTGACAAAATGAAGTTGGAGGACACAAAAGCAGACTAATATATTACAGGAAGAGGGTTTGCTATTAGATTCTGTGTCACTAATTTTTTTGTCTTCATTGCTTTTACTCCTGTTGTCATTTAGACTTTTTCCATTGAGAGTTCCTAATCTGGAAATAAGTGGCTAAGGGTAGGTCTTAGTATGCTGATGCAGCTATAAACTGCTATTGTGATGCATTTGCAAAAAGGTCAGAATGCAATTAGAACTATGTTACAGTTAGTGAGAAGAAAAAGAAAGGGAAAGAGACAATGGGTGCTACTAAGATCTTGATGAAACAAGTTATGAAACTGTGTTCAGGAATGTTGGGGGTTGGGTTGTCTTTCCTTTTGTTTCCTTTTAACAGTATAGAATTTTTTTTCCATTCAGTTGCTAAATAGCCTTAATCACTCAGTACTCAAGAAAAACGAAGGCTATACCTAGGCCTAAAGAAAAGGCCCATCTATGTTTACTGTTCTGTCGGGGAGTTTTCTCTCGAAGGGGGCGGGGGGTGGAGGAATATCTCGAGAATTGGGGACTGGTAAAAGGAGAGGGCAGGGGCGGAGCGAGACTGGCTTTCGGAGGAGGACACGGGAAGAGGCAGCTCTGCGAGAGAGAAGTTTTTTTTTTTCGCTGCTGCTGCTGGAGCCCTGGCTTGGAACTGTTTTCTTCTGCCTCTTGGGTGAGCCTCTGCTTGTGAAAGCAGCCGCTGAACCTGTTGTCATCTGCTCGGGTGCCCGGAATCCCTGAGCTCGCCTCTCCTCGCTGGGCTAGGAGCCGGGC
>WEKY01040939.1:10675-47896 GCA_013390045.1 Picathartes gymnocephalus
TCCCAGTTTGCTGCTTTCCAAGAATCCTGCTGGGGCACTGGAATCGACTGCTCCAAGGGGGTTTGTGAAGCAAAGCCTCTCTTCCGTTTTGTTTTCCCCTGCTGACTGAACCACCATAGCACGTGCTCCCTGCCGGCTGTGACCATCACTGCACCAAGGGGGGAAAGTGCCTTCAGGCCAGGGGGTCGGGACCGGGTTCTTGGTTCTGTTTGTTGTTAGTGCCATAAGAGTTGTTGTTTGTTTGCTCTGTTATAAATCCTAGTAAAGAACTGTTATTCCTACTCCCATATCTTTGCCTGAGAACCCCCTTAATTTCAAAATTACAATAATTCGGAGGGGAGGGGTTCACATTCTTCATTCCAAGGGAGGCTCCTGCCTTCCCTAGCAGAGACCTGTCCTTCAAACCAGAACAAGGAACAAAGAGAAAAGACAAGCTAGAGCTCAAGCAGCTGCAAGTGCAGAACACTGTCAAGAAAATGGTGAGCCAGCAAACACCCTTCAACTGAAAAGGTTTCTTTTGTTTACTCTAGCAAATCAAAGGCTTAGAAGAGTTGTGAGTGAAATTCTCAAACCTATCAGGTGTAAATACTGTGAATAAAAGAACTAGCTATTTAAAGAGTCATGCTGACACCAAATAAGTAGGTATTGATTTACTATGAATAAATATAATTCATAAACCGGAAGATTCCTAGTTTTTTGAGCAAACAAATTCTGGAATGTTCCTCCAAATAAAATTGTTAGGAAGTAAGCTGTGAATTTTTTTATTTTTTTTTTTTTTTTTTTTACTTGATTTGGAGGTGTCTTAGATTATTAAAGGGATTTAAATCACACTGCATGTTCCATAGCAAAGGACTTTGCTTAGGAGCCTGAGGCATCCGTTCTAACTCAGTGATCTTATAATGGTGGTCTTGTCTTAGTTTCAGTAGTGTGAATAGACCGAAGAACAGGTGTTTATGAAGATTTAGACAAGATTTTTAGACAAGATTAAGAAAGGGATTTTAATAGGAATATTTAAGTGTTTTATACACCTGGGAAGAGCATTAGCAAATAGACATTCAGTGTATGTAATAACTTCCCATGTACATAGGTTGAAAGTTTCAGAAATAAACACACCAATTCTGCAAAGAGGGTAGTAGCACTTTCAGCTATTTACGTTGCAATTCAAAACATTTTAATTTTAACATTCTTGCTTTGTACAGCAGCAGTGATTCATGGAGGTTTAGAGTACCCTTTCAGTTATAAAGTGAAAAAAGTTAAAACATTTCCATCTTTGAAACTTCATTGCTAAAAATCGTATGTGTGTTCTCTAATCGTGCATGGCACACTGCCAGCTACTTATCCCTGCCAGGCATTGTTCTGCTTTAAAAATAACTGCTCTTGTTGCTGATCCATACCTTGGACATATCATGCTTTGTGTCACTACACATTGGGTCATCTCTGTCCTACAGTGTCCTTGAGGACTCTTTAGTTAGTAGGATTTAAGAATGCTGTACAGCATGGAGAAAGTAATCCAGATGGTGAAGCTGGAATGCATGAGACATAAAGCAGTGGTATTTTGAACCTAAGGCTTCAATCACTTGGGTTTTTCATCAAAGCAGGAGAATGCAATGCTGCTGGTTGAAAGGAGAAACAATAGGAAATCCCAGACACAACTTTGAAGTCAGTCCCAAAGACTGTTTGAAGCCAGAGGTCAGAGGTTATATGTGACTGGATATTGGAAGGGATGGAAATAAGTGTTGGCTGTGTATTTGGTTTCACTTTCCTCCTGTAGGCCCCAAGGAACCATCTGAACAAAGAAATGAAGTTTCCACAGCCACGTGTAGGGCTCTTCTCTGTGACTTTATTGACTCTTTCTTTCCATTAGAAAGAGTTTTTTTATTTCCATTTCCATTTGTCTCTCACTAGGCAGTCTTTCTTCCCTTCAAATCATACTACTGTGCTCCTCACTACTTGCCCTTTATAATTTTTGCTCTTTCTTCCTACTGTATCATTATTTTTTCTATTCCCTTTGCCCATCTTTAAAGACATCATAGAATGGGCTGAAACTGAGAAACATTGTAGAAAGTATAAGCATACCAGGAAGTTTTCTTGCAGGTCTTTGGTCTACAGACAGGATTTTCACAGATATGTTGACACTGATAGGTGTGGAGTTCCAGCAAAAACCCACTTCACTGGACAAACATGAGTCCAGTAACAAGGCAGCTTAGTCACAAATCTATTGTTTATGATATTCTGAGCATCTATAACTTCTTGGGTTAATTTAGTGGCAGCACTGGGATAGCTTCCTAATGAAACAGGACCCTCCAGCATGCAGAGGTAACATTTTGATCAGTCTTTCATAACATGTATTTTTCCAGTGATAATTTAGGCAATTTATTGTGTAGGTGGAGGAAGAAAGTATGATGGCATGGAGACTTAATGATGCTTTGCTAAAGGGAACACTTTCAGGAAACATTTTTTTTTACCCCCTTATTTCACCCCTCTCCCCGTTTTTTTTTTTTTTTTTGGTTCTGCTCTATTCTTGAACCAAGTGAAATTTCACAGCTCTAATACAGCAGCAAAAATATACGCCTGTTCTGTGTTTAGGTTTTTAATTTTAAATATGATAGTGATTTCAAAATATAGAAACGGAGCAAGACAGAGTATATATGAAGAAGGGAAGTAATAGAAAACTTCTACTCCTCAGTTTTTAAACCAAAAAAAAAAGAAAAAAAAAAAAAGAAAAATGATAGACTGGATGCAGAATGATATCCCAACAGTTGAAGTAGGAAGTAAATCTCAGGTACCTCTTGCTAGAAAGGAACTACTGTCTTTATTTTGGTCTTGCCATATCCTAGTAGTCCTCCAGCATGAATTTTGCATCATTCTGCTGCCCTTCAGGAGTTTATAGAAATCATTCAAACAGCCTTTTATGCTAATTTTTAATTTTGGTATACCATTACCTAAAGGAGGCTGTAGCTTTTTTACCCTGCTCAATAGCAGGGAAAGCTGCACAGTGCAAAGCCTACATTCTAGAGTACACATTCTTTTCTATTTAATTCTAATGGCTTGTGTTTGAGTCCTTAATATGATTGGTGAAAATTATTATCACTTGTGGTTATGTGGTGTAGAATCCCAGCATGCAAACTGCCATCCATTAACTGTGATTTCCCTTATTTCATACCTGGAGGAAGAATAGGAATAGATATAAAAACATACTTATCTGTAGCATTGTCATAGTTTATTAGAGTGCAGCAGTGTTCACTGTGGAGACTATGAATTAAGAGCTTTGTTTTTCATGTGTTTATTCCTTCCTGGCCCAGTCAAGAGTCTTGCTGCAGCTGTGTTGGGTGCAGAGGAGCCTCTGCTGAGGTTCAGCCTTGGATAGCTAAAGGCACTGTATCTTCAAGTTTCCAGCCTGCCTCAGGGGACAAGGCAGCTGCATCATCCTTTTATTCCTTCCTCTCTCTGTCCTACTGGTACCTTCCATCTCCGTGGTGATAGAGTCAGACTAAATACAATTTGTTTCCATAAGCATGACAACTCCTTAGGTGAGATGATCATTAAAGCCTCATGCTGTCATGAGGCCCCTGAAGGTTCCCCGAGTTTATTTGTTTTATAGCAAAGTTAAGAATGAAGGATGGAGGAATAACTAGGAGTCCATTAGATGATTTTCTTGGCTATATCTGATGATTGCCTGTCTCGTTCATTCTGGAATAATTCAGCCTTCTCTTAGGAAAACTAATTTCTGTTGATCTCAACTCTGACGTTAGCTCAGCTGGTCAGAGCATGGTGTTAATAATGCCAAGTTTGTGGGTTTAATCCTTGTGTGGCCCATTCACTTAGAAGTTGGACTCGATCCATATGGGTCTTTTCCAACTCAGAATATTCTGTAACTTCTGTAACTTCTTACTCAAAGTAATAAATTTCTGGAGTTTATGTGAATATAGCTTAGTGATGCAAAATTTCTCTAACATTTAGTTTAAAAATTCTGTGTGTATGTATGTGTGTATATATATATATATATAAACAGAAATTTGCACAATGCACTGTCAGCATTATAAACATCTGTTTCAGACTTGGTGACATTCGTATGGTTGCTAAATAGTGCATATTTTTTCTTTTTTAAAGAAAAGGTATTAAGGGGACAAACCATTAGTTGATATAGCTCCAACTATATTCAACTACTGCATGCTTGAGTTTGAACTGAATTTATTATCAAGTTGTCTCATTATGTTTCCCATTTATTTTGGAGTTCGCACACTGAAATAGATTTCAAGACATCTGTTACTTGCTGTTCTACCAATATAGTTTGGGTTTCTGTTAGCTGTTACATGGTGTAGAATTCTTTTGTTAGATACCAACAACTGTAAAGATGTAAAATGGTTTTGCAAAGTTGGAGGTGATAATTGTTAGAAAAATAATTATTGCTTATAAAAATTCTGTGACAATACAATTTTTTTTCTCTTAAAATATTTTTTGAGCTTCAGTGTAATTTAGTAGAAATGGATTCAACATATTTTTATTCAAAAAAATCTTTATTCCCACCATCTCATAATAATACATACAGTAACTTTTTATAAATGAACATTACTTTTTCACTATCTATTCAATATCCTATTTAAGAATCAAACAAAATTTCAAAACCCCAGTGGACTGAATGATCAGGACAAACTTGGTCAAAATGCATAAATGGTCACAGAAATTCACTAGAGTTTTCATTAAATGAATATGGTTGTGTAGCTCAAACCAATGAGTTAATTACATCCACTGCAAAGATGAAATTGATATATTTGTACAGGTGATGTGAACCAACTTCCAGTTCTTTCAGTTGTATGCAAAGTCATTTCTGTTCCTTTAAATTTATGTTTGCAAAGCAATTAATGGTAAGGTGTTTTTACAGGATGGGCAAAGAAAAGGCAAAAATAAAATTCAGTATGCCTACAAGGAGAAACAGCAAAATAGGTTGGCCAAGCAGCTGTACAGCTTCAGCAAGGAATGTTGCAACTGGAGCTCCTACTGGAGAAAATTTGCAATAGCAGTTGCGGTGTGTATCTCATCTGAGGTCAAAGCCTCAGAGAAAATGTTCAGAATTTATCAAATCATGTGAAACATTAAAGTGTGTCTTAGGATCTTACATTCATGCTTAATTCAACTTTAAACTGGGTATCTTGGGTGTTAAGAGCAGCACAGCCATATTGTTGCAGTAAGATGTGTCTTTGAATTATCTTGAATACCAGCATTTTCATAAGAATGTGGCCTCCTGGACAGCATAGCTGGGCAGCAAACCACTGCATACCAAGTGTGTGGAGTGATGTGTTTTGGCATAATAAAGTTTGTTTCCTTAATTCAGGCCTAAAAGTATTAGTAAAGACAAAAAGCTTCTTGTTTTGTATTTTGTTTAAATTTAAATTACTAATATCTCATAGGAATAACCTGGCAGCTTGGTAGGTTTTGCCAGTAGTTCAATAAGAATTATTTAGAATAAAGATTAATATGGTCAATTATTTTTCATTTACTTAAAGGGTAAGTAGTATTTTCTCTACTACATGGAGTTCTTCACTCAATTTATAAAATAAAGTTATTTTAACTTTATTTTAAAATTTATATATCATAACAATTATTCTTGAATAAGAGGTGTTCAAAAGCACATTATGGTGAAGTATAAACAAAAGTCAGAACACCTTAGGACAAAGATTCAATATTTATTTTACTTTGTTTATCCTTTAGGTTTTAGGAATAATAATGCACTATAAAATGTGAGGAAAGTCAAGAAATAACCCTTCCTATTTTCTTTGCATAATATGGTTGCTTTGTTCTGAGTTATGCATGAGCTATTCTTTTTTATCTGTTTCTAATATGAATAAATATTTCATGCAAAGATTTAATATCTCATTTTATTCAAATTCAAACAAGTTAAAAATTCAGTGTCTGTGTAGATATATATATTTTAAAATTTTAAGTTCCTGTCACTTAAGCTGTTAAATTAAGTCACTGAAAACTTGGCATTGTACAAAGGACAGGAAAGGTTCAGATGTGCAGTTCAGCGGCAAACTACTGAAAAAAATAGTCAGTGACATACCAGATTTGAGGTATATTAAATATGAATGTGATATTTTCTCTATTATTTAGTATAAGAATTCTTATGCAAATGGGACACTAGAGATTTACTTTTAAATAAGATCTAAAACTGTTACAAGTTTATTTTTACAATAGTTATTTTCTAAACTTTCTATTGGTGTTTTCTTATAGCAAATAAAAAAAAATTGCTTATATCTTTATTATTAAAATTACACCACAGATATCAGGCTTTCTGGAATCTGTTGATTTTATGACTTTTTCAGAGATTTACTGCAGTATCAAATGAATTAGGAATTGTGCCATTCTGATTACTGGTGTTTGACATCTGTTTAGTTCTTGCAGTGTGTAAGGAAAGGAGCACACTTATGTGTGCTTAAGTCCCATGGCATATAATTTGATCCCCCTGGCCTTTGAGTTAGAATCCAGAATACCATGCTAAGCCCTTGGTCTCAGACTGAAATGTGTGATAAAATTAAGACACGACATAATGAGATGTATAACAGCTGTGATGCTTGTGCAGCAGTTTGTTCAGTCTTCATCCTGCTTTTGCAAGAGAGTAGAGGTACATTACTGGTCTGGAGTGGTGGTTGCTGCTACCTTCAATAGGGACTGTCAGTATATAGGCCTAGAAAACTGGGAACACAGTTTAGTATCCTCTTTATGTGGAGAGGATGAAAAATTATCCCTGCCTTTATGGCATCATATAAGAAATTGATTGACCTTTATGTCTTGCTGCACAATAGAAAACCATGGGAAGACAACAAAAAAAAAAGCAAACCAAACAAAAAAAAAAAAAAAAAAAAAAAACAAAAAAAAAAAAAAAAAAAAAAAAAAAAAAAAAAAAAAAAAAAAAAAAAAAAAAAAAAAAAAAAAAAAAAACCCAACAAAAACAAAACAAAACAAAACAAAACAAAAAACCCAAACAAAAAAACCCCAAAACACCCCCACAAAACAAATAAAAAACCCCCCTACTTCTTGGTTTTTTCTCCTTGCTTCCTCATACCTTCCTTTATTTTGCATTATTAGTTATGCTGAAAAGACGGTCCCAGGTTATAACTCCATTTCTCTAAAAGTCAGTTTCCAGCTTTACAGAATTTTATGATATCTCTTTTAACAAAATTTCCCCAATTTTTCCAAAACACGCTATCTTCCCCACAAAGTTAAATATAGCATATAAGATTGTTGTTTTGTCTTACAAATATGTATTACTTATTTCTGTGAGGAAAAATCATATGTCTGGGTAAAAGTTAAATACTAAAGTGGATGATTCAGGGCTTCAGAAACCACCTAGAATCCTAGGCTAAAATGCTCAGAAAATGTCACAGGAAGCAATGAGTTTAACTTAATGTTTGGAGTAAAACATATACTTGTATGGGTTTCTGGACTAGGTTACAAGGTGGCATTCACAGTGTTAATATACAATGCTGGTTTCCACTGTACAACATGTCATTTAAATGGCAAAATACAGTGCAAGACCTGCAGAAGTGCATATGGGAGCATCATGAATAGAAAATGAATCTATTTTGATCCTTGATGAATGTTTCAATGAATAACAAATGAGTTTTCAGTGATTGGACATGGAGAGTGTTAGTGATGTGTTGTATTTTTTTAAATTAGCATAATAAAGGAATTATCTTAAAGTGATGGCATGTGGCAGGCTGTGTTTTGTTGCCTCAGTACTGACTGTTGGGCTGTCACCTTTTCTTTAATTGTGCTTTGTACTATTTCATAAAGCAAAAAATCATTCCTGTTCTTTCAAGCTCTTACTTCATTAATCTTTTTTTTTTTATATTTGATAGGAAGGAACTAACCTATATTTGAAATATATATGTTGAATATACCTTAATTATGCATGCATTAAACTACTTTCCAAAGGTCTCAATTCCATCAAACCTTATTAGATTTTAAATTATACATTCTGACCTTTTGTTTTGAAATACTGGGGAGTAATTCTCTTACCATCAACCCCTTGAATAAAAATAGGAAAAAAAAGCAACTGCTTGTTTATGTCTTAGAATAGAGAGAGTTAAGAGACAGAATTTTGTTCTCAGACCTCAAAGTGCTTCATTAATATAGCAGAAACATAGGTCAGAGCACTGTTTGAAGGTCCTACTGTCTGAAAGTCAGGTATTTCAGTGCAGCACAGAAATCTGTGATTGTTGGGTAGTGATTCTTATCAGAAGACTTAGCTTTTTTTAATTTTTTTTTTCATTCTCTCTTTATTACCAAATTGAATGACTTGGCTTGTACATGTCTTTGCTGTCAGATTGGCACACACAAATCCTTGCTTCCAGAATTTGCTAAGTGTTTATGGAAGCTGGTTAGTATAACGAGTTGATGCTTTTAAAATTATTTTTGCAAAGGGTTCACTTTGTTTTTTTCACTTTCTAAGCATTTTACTGTTGCATTGTCATAATTGCTATGTCGTGGTTAAACCATGACACTATAAATCAAGACATGTTTGGCTTGCTTACTGTTCTTTGGAGGTATGCAACAAGAAATGGCCTTTGGCTAGCCAGTTGCACACTATTTTTTCATAATGGATGCACACTTGTTTTATTGTTGAAGAGAAAACAAATGATAATATACCTAAAAGTGAACATATGATCGAGTGTTTTAAAATTAGCAGCAGCAGTGGAGAGAGCTATCCTGTCTTCTTCTATCTGTATTTTTTATATACTTACATAGTGGTTGGAAAGTTAATGCTATTCACCAATGATTTGTAATTAATTAATTATCTTTGACACACAGACCTAGTGTTAGTTTCGAAATAATCCTTTGCACTAAGGGACAATTTTTGTAAGTCAAAGTTTTTACAGAATTGGTTTGGTCATTTGCTGTCCAGGTGCAAAATTCAGCTGCAGCAACAACCCTTAATTGCCAAGCAACCAAGAGGAAAACATCTGCTAGTTATGAATATGTTCTAAATTGGTAATCATAACAAAATAATGCTGTGTCTGTTCAGCTGAGGAGTAAGTCAGAAGGCAAAAGGCTGTTGCATGTCACTCATGTTCACTGTTGACTTATGACTACCTGTATAGTCAACTTACCCTTCTGTCTCAACAAGACACAGTATATAAAATAATTTAAAATATTTAAATTTTAATGTTAGAAGGTGCAACAAAAGCCCAAAAATATATATTATGCACTCTTTTTATGAGTTTGTGAATTGTCATGCATGAAAACACCTTTTCCTACAATTAGATAACCAATGCAGTACAATGTGTGTTACATATACATTAAATGCTCATGACCCTTCCAGAAGAGTCAGTGCTACATTATTAGATCTGCTGAATTTTACTATTTCAATACAGACACCAGTTAACATCTTTATGGTATTTAGCTCTATTTCCACTGCAGTCAATTTACTTACAAAAAAACAATTTTTTTTTTAAAGCAAAGTTACTTCCAGTGAATATAGGAGCAGGTGGCATCAAGATTCACACACTGAACTTTTAGACCTCTCCTCTGTCATGAGGAGACAGTTGATATAATTCCAGTGTGCTGACCTCCCCTCATTCTCCCACATGTTCTGACATACTGCACAAGTAGAGCATATGCTGTGTAGCCAGGGTTTTGTCTGTTTCTTCTTTCTACAGAGGGTATGTACAGACTCAGTGTAGCTTTGATCACAGTCTGGGAGTATAATTTATGTACTTGTATTGAATGCAAATAAAGAGTAAGTCTAATTTAAAGTTAGCCCTGATTACCTTTCCTGTTTTGAACTTTGAAGCGTCTTCATCAGGAAAAAGGATGTGAGAGAAAAGCCAGGAAGACATCTGAAAGCAGTGCTTGTATAAAATGCCCATTCTCCATCTTAATAGCCATTACTTCACCCAAACATAAGCTCACAAGAGATTTTTTCATTGTTTTCCACTTAGGGAGGTCTGACATTTGCTGTTCTTGTGTGGTATCTGACACCTCAACTCTTCTGCTTTCTTCTGTGGTGGAACTACCAGGATTTCCTATGTCCCTGCTTCTATGCTAACACACAGGTTTTGTACTTTGCTGCTTGGAGTTCAGAACCTGTACAAGAGAACTGTCGTAGCTCAACATATAGAAATGTCAACAGACTTGGCTATGGCACAATCTGAACAAATCCGAGCTTTCTCTAGTGAGCTTCAACCTTGATAGCTGGGGAGAAGGAAGAAGGCTTGTCTATCCATTCTCCGGTTTCATGCAGATTCTGGAGGTGTTACACGTGAGTGTTGTTGAAAGGCAGCCCCTGTGTAGCCATCTGCACTGCACAGTGTCTGGCCGTGACCCACACACAGCTTTTCTCCTGGAAGAACCGTGCAACAAGGAAAGCATCAGCTGCATGGATTGGTCTTGGAAAGAGAGACTTCTGGATGGACCTGGCCAGGCTCTGACAGCTGGGCAGAAGTGATTCCCAGCTCCTGGAGTGTGCTGGACCACAACCCTAGATTCAATCTGCTAAATTCTGCACCTGGTCACTCATGGTTGAAGATATGATTCAAATTCCTGTCACCATTTACAGCTCCATAACAAATATTTACATTCCTGTGGACAATATTCTATAGTGTCAGGAAAACTGAAAAGCATTTGATGCAGTGAAATGAAAAAAGTAAAAGATAATGAGATACAGTAAAATGGTTGCATTGAAATTCTATATAAAAGACAAAATTATGCGATTTGACACATTTCATAAAATAAGCAGCAGCTCCGATACATCCTAAGGCATGCAAGATAAGGGATAGCCAGATGCTCACAAGATTCAAGATATTTTAAATTTATTTTAGTGCTTTCATGTTTATAGTGCAGGTTTTACATACAGTATTGAATAGAAGGATAGTACTCATATAATTTAAGTGACAGCTGAGTGATTGTTTATTTAACCATTTTTGAACAGCTTCCAAGTTTTGAGAGAAAGAATTATGTATTTTTGAAGGATTATATAGCTCTACAAGCTGCTGGTACTCAGTTAATTAATACCTTAGAGATGTGGCCCTAACATCTGATAAATTAAATTTGTGACATTAGGTTCTGTAGCATGAAGGGGAGTGTACCGTACTGCATCAGCCTCTGACAATGGATAATTACCAGTAGTGCAGATATGTGATGTAGCTATTCAACAAATGCAGCCTTTGTACATGATCAAGAGTTCGACATTTCTTGCATGGATGCACATGTCTCTCTGTGTACTTTCTTTGTATATACCTGATGAAAGTTGGTTTGGGTATTTGAAAGTATTTAGTGTTTTTTATCTACATATTTTATCTATTGTGTTTCAGTTGCCTGAGCCTGAGTGACTGATTTAAGAGGCCAGTATGAGACTTGCTGTAATTTCTGAGAGAATACATAATTCAAAACTAACTTTGGATAACTACTTGGGTGTTTAATTTTAAAACTCACTGATCTGAGCATTCATGTTAGTCAGTTTCTAATATTCAAATGTTCACAGGAAGCAAATCTCAGAGTTGGTAAACATGGTCAAGTGAAAAGTTTTCAGAGTAGATGAGTATTTCTGGTGTCCCAGTTTTTTCTGCAGTCCACTGTTTGTTGAGGCATGCTGCTCTAACCCAGTTTACTCCTCCTATTAACACATAGCTTCAGTGTTGCTTTCTCACACTGAGTGAATTATTTACATTGAATTTGCTTCACGCTTTTTCCAAAAGAATTCTTCCAGGCAAAAAAAAACTGTTACGGCTCAGAGAAACGAAGGGCTGCATCAGGTCTACAGTTATTTGCTCCTAAACTCACTAGTGACTAGCACAAGGGTGGAAGTTGGATAAAGACAAGTTTTTGGAGCATGTGAGAGAATATCTCTGTAGGTTACCTGTCCGGTGCTTCCAGACTGCTCCTAGCTTTCTATGGGGCCCACAGGCATTTTGTGTAAAGCCTCGATGGCTCCTCGATGTTAGAGCAACATTCTGTCCACAAAGGCTTCTGGAGTTAATGTACACGAGTATCTATGCAGATATATCTGGACAAGATAATACACAACTTTGTAAGTTTGAGAAATGAATTTTGTTTAAATACACTTTAAATTTCATCTTATTTGCCTTGTAATACATTTACTATGGCCAGAAGCTAAACCCTCATAGCTTCTCACTCCTTCCCCTCTCTTGTGGGGTAGGGAGAATGTATACGGATGGCAAGAAGGCTTATGAATCAAGGTAAAGACAATTTAGTAGATGAAGTAAAGTCTGCACATGCAAAGCAAAGCAAAGCAGGAATTCACTCAATACTTTCCAGCATCAAGTAAATGTCCAGCTACCACCTGGGAGGCAGGGCCTTGGCATTCATAAAACTAGCTTGGGGAGACAAAAATCATAACAAGCATCTCTCCTTCTTCCTTTTTTCCTTGAGATTTCATTGCTGAGCATGAAATGACAGATATACGACATGGCTCAATCTGGGTCCGTTGTTCTGTCTGTGTCCTCTCCCAACCTCAGCTCAGCCTCGGCCTCCCCACTGAGTGGACAGAATGGGAAAGAGAAAAAGCCTGGACAATGTGCAAGCACTTCTCAGCAATGGCTAAAACACAGGTGTATTATTGAGGGTGGTGTGGTCACAAGTCCAAAGCACGGCACCATATGGGCTGCTATGTAGAAAGTTGACTCCATACCAGCCAGACCCAGCTCACCTTAAATGATCAGGTTTTCATCAATAGAGTCTCCTGGACCTTTGTGATAAGTGATTATATTTTATGCAAGGCCTTTGAAATACAGTTAGTTCTGGCAGGTAGATAGAGAGGGTTAGCTGCTTTAGTGCAAGTGGTACTACTCTAACCCATGTTTTGGGATTAGCATCAGGTATGTAGAAGTTGGATATGAGAAGGCATTTGCTGAAAACAAGCAAATGTTCTTTTCACGCTTTCCACAGAACTAAGGTCAGAAAGCATTGGATATGATGACTCTTATTAGTCATCAAACACAATTTAAAGAGATTTTAAAACTAACAGTATAAAAAGCAGTTTATTTTGTGCTTCTTTCCACCTTGGAGCTGTACACATCATTAAAACAATTATACTTTGTAAAGCCCATAGGTGTTGTAGAAAAAAAGAATCTGCATTTTCTTCACTGAGTGATATAAGTATTAGAGGAAAAATACATTCAGTTAAAATTCACCATGCAAAATAGACACTGGCACCAATATTTTGTGGGAGTTGTTCTTTTGTATATGGAAGTTCTACCTGAACTCTAAATTTTCTTATGGGCAATATTTGGATGAGGTTAATTCAGAAATCTTCTTTCATATGAAATGAAAGCTCCTATAGTCAATTTTGTAAGTAATCATGGGAAAGCCACAAAAAATGGGACTATTGCTGACCTATAGGGAGATGACAAGAATGAATGACTGAATGACTATGCTATGAATTTACTTTCTGTCGACAGGTAATTCATGTGAAACATTGCAATTTTGAATCTTGTAGAATTTTTTCTTGACACTGAGAGAAACTTAAAAGTTTCATTTCATTTTGTTGGCTGGAGATAATTTTTAGTGGCTTGTTTTAGCTGAATAATTTCAGTTTGATATGGACAGTCTAGAGCACAGAGTGATACTTTTATGTCTCCTTAAAAAAGAATACTCAAATTTAATTGTAAGCATTCATAAAGAAAGAAGTTAAAAAGTTAGTTTAGTTTTCTGCCTTGGGGCGGCTCTCAAACTAGGACATTTTCCAAATTTCCTGGACAGAGGTTTTGGATGGAAAGCTGTTTCCTAGACATGCAGGCATAATTTAAAAATATGAACTACAATATGGAACATTGCTAGTGATTGCTGTGATTGTATATATAGTGTAATTTGATGCAATTATAAAATATAAATCTCCTGTGCCTGTCAATTCAATTTTTTGCATAGATCAGGTGTAGAGGTCACATACATGTTGAACATAAAAATACCTACTCTAAATAAAATCCTGAACTCAAGATATATACTGAGTCTTTCCAAATACACGTCATAGTCTTTGAAAGTTCAAGAAAAAATAATCTGTTTTATGCCTAGTGCCATCTGTTTACACAATTCAGAGTTCAGGAAGGGGAGACAACTTTGAAAAGTTTACAATAACAAAAAATAATAACGAAACTGTTATGAATTATACATGGAAAACCAGCTATGGAGATACTCTGAAACTAGAATACAGTTCAACCAGAATATGGTATTTCACAGGAAGGGAATTTTCAGAGACAAAATAAAGAAGACAGACAGATACATCTTGGTTCCTATTTTTTTCCCTCTAAGGCTAAAGTGGTCCTGACTAAAACATCAAAATTAAAGAGAGATGAAGAGAAGTTGAGGTACAAAGAAAGGCTAACAGTGAAATAAAAAAAATAAAAGAGAGACGAGAAAGCCACATACAACAAGAGAAGTAATGCATTTTATTCTATTTATAACATGCAAATAGGTTGTGTGTGTATAGTTGGGAGCAGCTGCTGCAACAAGGTTTGTGTCTAAACTTCAGCAACAAGTGCTCCTTCCATGGAATATTTTGCATTAGATTTGCACTGAAAAGAGTTGGCCTTTGGCTAGGCTGTTTCATGTGCCTTTTACCTTAAAAGTGTATACTAAAATATAAAATGAAAAGTATTCCACCTTTTTTCATTAAGTTGTACAACAGTTGTTTATTAGCCCAATATGAACATGAACGCCTAGCCTGTTGAGTTCAGATGTTTTAAAAGCACAGTTTGTGGAATCCTTTTCAAGATATTCGTGATGATTTTATGCTCAATTTTTAATCTGAAATCACCGTTTTTTGCTAGGTTCTTGGATTTTTACAGAAGCTTTTCCCCCAGACTGGCAGTGTTTAAAGAAAAAAAACCCCAAAAAAACAAAAAAAAACCCCCCCACATTAATATCCAGACTTGATGCAAGAGATCTGGCCCTTTACCTGCTCTGGCATGTGTAGTTGCCTGGTTAATTTTATAACCCAGAGTAGTACAGAGTGTTCATTTTTTGCACAAAAGATGTTGTCTACAGAAATACGAAGGAGAGGAAGGGATTTGCATTTTTATGCTAATTTTGCGAGCTATAGGTTATGGGAAATTTCTGCTCTAGAATAGAATGTCAGTTAAGTAGACCCCCTAAAATCTTGACTTTTACTATAATGCTTGAAATGTTTTGCCAGTATGCCCTTTTATTTTGGCATGGGCAGAGAACTCTCATCTGCCTCTATTCAATGCAAAATATTTGAGCCAAATATTGTGAGTAATTAGCAGTTAATCTGCAACTGTTATTCTAATTTTTAATCATGAGCAGCTCTGCTACCCTCTATTAATGCTCATTTGATGGATGCCGCAAGTGGAATTGATATTGACCTAGTCTACCTGGAGACTGCTGAACTTTTAACCTTCTTAAAAATGAATCTTGGGAGCTTCTTGTCTTGTCTTATTTCTTTATTTAACTTGTTACTAAGAGAAACAGGAGATAGTAATAGTGATAATGATTAAAAAATAGACTCAGATGAGAGTTTAAATCTATGCATAATTCAGTATCAATTACTCATTTCAATGTTCTTAAGACCTTCAGCGAAAAAAAGTTTGTAGGCATCAGAAATTGTTGCTGAATTTGAAACAAAGAGTAGACTGCAAATGAGGAAGAGGTGCAACAAAAATGAAACTGGAGTTTCTGTTAAGTTAGTGGAAGAACAGTATGAAAACAAATATGTGTTTTACCGGGAAAAAAGTGTAAAAGTTGGGAAAATCTCTTCAGTGTCAGAACAGAAAGTGGCTCAAACTAGTGTATGGACATTTTATATTATTCAAATATCAAGTAATCTAGACTAAAAATATATTAATGGGTACTTTAACATTCAGTAATATTCTATAATACAAATATTAAATATCTTTGGACTTTGCTATCTTTGTCACAACTTTGTGCTTCCACACTATTGAAAATTAAGATATTAAGTTCCTTTTGAGCTATCATGTAAAGTTTGGGATGTCATTCTACTAAATCTTCGCAACATTGTTTACCGAATTATTTCAGTTATATCTCTCTGAATAACTAATTTTTCTTGTTAATTTTTCAGACTTTTAATAATATCTGGAATCTGGGTGGGGATAAAAGTGTTGAAATAAATGAGGAAAAGTTGAAAAACCTCAGGGGATAATTGTTTTAAGCTGGATGATAATTCTGAATGAAATACCACTTTCCTGTCCTGGGTTTTCTACATAAAGGTAATGTTTTCTTCTATCAGAAAAACTTAATAATGGTTCTTGGTTTTGCCTGCCATAGAGATAGGAATGCAGTAAAATCAGTATGACTGGTCAGAAAAAAAAATTAATTTGACTTTTTAAGCTGAAAAAAAAAAAGCATGTTTATGTTGTGTGCACAAAATATTCCTGTGAATTTCTTTACCATCCTGTTCTTGAATGTTTAAATGACAGTTATGGAAAAAAAAGAAAACAAAACAAAAATGAAACAGCAACAACAATAACAGCAACCCAAAGCAGGCAAAGGGAAATTAAGGATTGCAAAGGAATATAGAGGCCAAGATTCCATGTCCATCTGGGCCTAAGTGACCCAGATGGACATGGAAGAAACATATCTTAAATCTAAGGTTCTATGTAAACTTAAAGAAAATATCAAATGTTTTTGAGGGGATTTCTTAAGATATTTTTGTATGTGTTCCACATACAACCATCTTAATCCTATCAAATGATATTAGATACATACTGGCATTGTTTGCCCATTCTTGACCCCTTGTTATTGATGAGAATTATTCTACAAATCCAGAGCTGTTCTTCATTAATGCTGCTGGGCAAACATAGAGTATGATTCTGAAGTAATTAGTAGTTTTATAGATAATTAGAATACTGTCTCTGTTCATTAACATTTCAAATCTCATTTAAATGTAAATTGTAATATTCTTCTTCTGTGTAAGAGTGGGTAGTTAGTGTCATTCATGAGTAATAAGTAATTTGTTCCTCATTAACCATAGGAATAGATATAGATCAACTGCGGATAGCAGATGTAGTTAAAAATGGTTACCTGTCTGGAAGGGGAATTTAAAACAAGCAGTCATTGTTTCTCTGTAATTTTGCATTTTTAATTTGGTCCTAATTCATAATTCAGAACATTTTCTATTAATTGACTCTTTACATTATTCATAATGAGGGTGTGAAAGTATAAAAATATTTTCTCTGAGTGACTTATGAGATACAGTGTGAAATTTTAAAATACAATTTTCATATTGCTTCAGATAAAGTGCATTTATTATGTAGAGCTCTATTCCAGATATTTTTCAAAGCACTAGAAGAAATTCCCAGAAATAATGAAGACTGGCTATGAATGGTTCTTATTAAAAAAAAAAAACAAACTAATCACCCCATTTTGACTGAAAGATGGCTTGAATTGATTTAGAAGAAGAGTTGTAACTTTTCTCTGAAACTATATTGAAGTGATAATAATAAATAATAATAATAAGAGTAGTAGTAGCATAGAAAAAGATCACAAGTTTCCTTTCTGTTTTTTAAGTTAGACATCAGTCTATGCGTGTGCCACTTGGGTAACAGAAAAAAAAAGATGTCTTGTAATCCTTCCAATTAGTGAAACATGGAAATAAATAGGAATTTGCAAGCTGTTGGTGTCACACTAAAGGTCAGTAATTCAACTCTTTTCTCTAAAAAATCTGCGTTACTTCTGTACTATTTTCACTGAGGTTTTTAACAAAAAGCAATTATTTTAAGACAGTTCCATCAAAAATTAATTTGAAGTATGCTAGTGAGTGGAGGATGAATTAAGGAGCAAACTGAAGAAACTTGTATGTACTACATGAGTGAGAGGATACCTAAACCGTGTTAGCAGACAACCAACAAGCAAAGAGAGGGAAAGCTGGAAAAGTTCAAGACTGCTTGGTTAACATCATTGCTTGATTAACAAGGCTGTCATCAAAGCTATAGGAATTAAATGAGACCAGCGAATAGTCATGATAACTTAAAACAGGAAAGAGTGTGTGCCTATATAGGTATAATAAAATGATTTTACACTTCCTTTATTGTAAAGAAGGTCTACTTATTTGCATTGTTATGGATGTAGATCCTTGAGTAGACAGGAACGATGGATTGCTCATGCCTTTGTGTGGCTCAAAAACATTATGTATGATTTTAGTAAAATTATTATTCTGAACCACTGTCTGTCAGAAGCACATCAAATTATATTGAGGGGAATTTTGCCTCTCTGATTGGCGGGGGAGTTTTTTTAATGTTTTTGCAAATCTATCTAATAAAAACTTTTTTATAAAATTTGTAACAAATTTGTTGTAACATAAGTTTGTTGATGATTTAACCTCTGTTTTTTCCTAAGTATTATATACACGTTTTAACTCTTTCTTTGTTTCCTTTGAGCAACCTGGTCTAGTGGAAGATGTCCCTTGCCATGGCAATAGGCTTGGAACTAGTTGATCTTCAAGATCCCTTCCAATTCAAATCATTTTCTGATCCTCAATCTACTTATTATTGGTCTCAGCTCTTAGTCTGGCAAATACTGTACAGAATAACTGCTTTTGGACCATGTGGTAATAAAAGATTTTAATTTGTATGTTTATCTTCATAGTTGCTCTATGCTTGTGTCAAAGTGAAAATTAAATATTTCTTATAATAAGGATGATCAAGAGATACCACATTCTCTAGAAGAGCCTATCACAAGGGCCTTTAATAATTGCCTTTATAGTACTGAAAATACCTTTTAGTTTATATCAAAACACAGCATTTTTCTTCAAAGCAAAACTGATGATGGAAGACCCTTGTAAGATTACCAAACATACACTGGTCTTTTTAATAGTTTGATTTCCAGATAGCAAACTTCAAGGTTTTAACTGGAAGTTTTCCTATTAGTGCCTAAATCCAAGTGTTTGTGAATGATTTTAAGTCCCATTTCTTTCTTAAAGTTATCATAAGCAGCTCATTCTTTCTGCTTGATATTCCAGTGTTTCTCTCAGTTGACGATGTTTCACAACCTTCACAAATTATACTGAAAATAGGTCTAGAAGGAAAGAATTGCTTGAAAAGAATTTGGGTCAATCAACTGTATGGTTATTTTTTAAAACCTTCAAATATGGACTTCCACCATATTCCCAGGAAATCTGTCACACTTGTCTTCAAATTTTGCTTTACTATCTAACCTGATTATTTTCTATGGTTTCAGTTCATTAGGTTCTATTCATCAAAGACACGAAGAAAAGATTGGTCCCTCCTTCTTCAATGTAACAGTATTTGTGTCTGAAAGCTGTAGTAATAAACATTATGATCTTTCCTTTTTTTAGCTAAACAAACTCATTCATTCCTCTTTGTAAAGTTCATATTATCTCCCTGAACTCTCCCCTGTCAGTCCCCATTATTCTTGACAGTCAGGGCAGAAACTGAACCCTGGGTTCCAACTGGTGCCTTATCAGCACTGGGAAAAGCAAAGAGAGTAATTACATGTCTTTCATGCAGGATTTTACGCTTATACATGTTAGTATGGTTTGTCTTTAGAATAGCATCATGACATAATTAAGTAGCATTTAGTTTTATGATCCATTATAAACCCAATGACCTTTTCTGAACAACTGTTATTCTCATCCTGTATTTGGTTAGAAAAATATTTCTACTTATGTGTAAAACCTTGCCTTGTCTTTATTGACTCATACTCTTTATTTTCCTCTAAGACTATTTTTTTTCAGGGGGAAAAAAGGTGTTAAGAGATTATGAATTCTGATCTTTATCTTCAGCATGTCCGCAAACCATCACAACTTTTTTTCATCAACTGCATATTTCGTGCATGTAGTGTTTATATCATCAGCCAAATCATTAATTGAAACACTGCACACAACCAAAGCCAAGATAGATCCCTTGAGGAATTACATTACAAATAGGAGCTACAGGCCATAAAACATAAATATTCTACCTATACTATATTTTCTTAATTTGTATATGAGAATGACATCTGAAAAGGTGTCAAAATCCCTACACAAAATCATAATACCTACAGTCTCCTAGTTATTATTTTTAAACAGGTCTTTTACCATGACATACAAAAGGTTGAATACCATTTGACTTTAATGCTTCCAAATTTGGTTTTGGTTGCTCCTGATTTTCAAACATTTATTGATAATCTCATATTTTTCCTGTAATCTTACCTAAAATTAAAAGGATAACTCTTCTATAATTTTATACTTCTTTTACCTTTTCACATGTAGGCATTACAATTGTTCCTTTCCAATACTCTTTAATCCTATATGTTCCCATTAAATAAGATAAACATGAAGAATTTCTGAATATTTTAACTAGTATTTCAAGGTTGGGTCAGTGATTTCTTTTTAATAGACATATTGATGTAGTGTAGTTAACTCACATTCTTGCAATTTTAGTCTTGCACTAAATAGTAATCTTGAAGGAACAGGAAGTGACCTCCTTCAGTGTTTTTCTAAGTTGGTAGTATCAGCTCTCTGTAATAAATAAAGCTTCATCCCTCAAAACCCAATGTAGCACTTACATGTTTACAAAGATTTCATTAGACCTTCTGGAGCTGTACATTCACCATATTGTTGGTATTTGGAAGGTTTTTTCCACATTTGGTCTTGATGGGATCTGTCTATCATTCGGTCTTTATGTTAATCTTGTTCATCCTTGAGAGGCAATACTTTATTCCCTTGTCTGTCACTCAGACTTTTCAGATTGGTTTAAGTATTTGTAGCTAACTATTATTGAAACTTTCCATCTTGTTTTGTGCTTTCAAACCTCAGTAAAAGCATTTTTAGTTGATTGTTCATTGTCTGACTAAAAAAAAGAAAAGAATAGCAATTAGAACTGAGAGTTGTAATGACCATCCATGCAAAAATAGAAGCATTTTTACTTGAGAAAATTTGAGAGAGGAATATTACCTAAGCAAAATTTATTTCTAAAAAAGCCTCATATTTTATTACTGTGATGCATAGCTGTAAGAAATGATCTTTAACAAGACACTGAAAATAATTTAAAGCCCCATGAGAATTTTACAGCTAATTCCTTTGCATTTGTCTACTCTGTGTTGACACAGTCCTCTTAAATCTTTTGTAAGAAATGTGATTTTCCTCATTGCTATGGATTAAAACTCAGGGTTTTTTTAATACGGTAAGAAATATCAAATGCTGATTTTCATTACGTTGTCTTTCTCTGCTCAGCATTTCAGTGAAAGAATATAATTTAGTCCAGCAAGAACTTAGTGTGACACACAAATTTTCTACTTTTGGTTACCCATTGTATGGGTACAGTGGTGGGGGCAGTAATTTTCCTGGTTTCTCTAGTTCTTCACCTACTTCCATTGAAGAGAGGGAGAATCTTTCAGCAAATTACTTTTCTGAGGCAGAAACTGCTAAACAAACATGATACCTAGAATTTTGAGTATACCTGGTAAGAATTTAGAGTGTCTAGAGATGCTTTATTTCTTAACAGGGAAGAAATCATTAACATTCAAACCTAATAAGTAGAAAAGATTCTAACGATCTCTATTTTCAGCAGGTACAAATGAGAGTAGCTGTTTTGTCTTCAGTGGAGCTGTGTAAATAAATATCAGCTGAGAATTTGGGCCAAGAACAGTAATTTATCAGACGCAGGCTCTGTTTTACAAAGAGAATAAATGCTTCCTTTTTACATGTAATTCATCTTCATGCATTGTAGATGATACACAAGTTTGCTGTGTCTGCCTTAACTAGCAGTAACTATAGCATGAATTTCATTTTATGTTTTATTTTTCCCTTTTTCCAGTTTGCATTTAGTATGTTAGGAGGTGGTACTTTATAATTGAGAAATAGTGTCAGGAGGCCTACATGGATGCTTCTGACAAAACACAAACTTCAGATGAGAGCAGAGAAGAGATGGAAGAAGGATCTGGACACAAAAGAGGTATTGCACAGACACTACCTGAATATGCAGAGATGAGGTTAGTAAAGCCAAAGCCCATCTGCAGGTAAATATGTCAGGGGACATGAAGGACAACAAAAAGAGGTTTTACACCTGGCAGAAAAAAAGAAGACAAGGGAAAATGCGGGCACATTGTTAAATGAGTCAGGGGAGTTAAGACAAAGGATGTGGAAGTAACCAAGGTACTCCAAACATATGAAGAGGGTGATTGGGAGTTGTCAGCTTGGATTTACAAAGTAGAAATTGTGTCTGACCAACCTAATGACCTTCTACCACAAAATTACTTGCTTGGTGGACAAGAAGAGAATGGTGGATGTCATTTGTCTTGACTTTACTAAAGTGTCTCTCTCACAATATCCTCATTGAAAAACTGATGGAGTACAGTTTAGATAAACAGACAGTGAGGTAAAATGAAAACTGACTGAAAGTTGTGATCAGTGTTGTGAAGTTCAGTTTAGAGGCCAGTCATGAACTAGTGGTGTTCCCCAGGGATCAATAGTGAGGCCACTACTGTTTGATATCTACATTAAGAATATAGACAATAAGATAAAGACCACCCTTTTATGAGATTTTATCTATTTGCTTATCTATGTGGTGGGGAAAATAACAAAGATAGAGATGGCATCTTCTCAGTGGTGCACAATGGAAGGATGAGAGGCAACAGAGGACAAGCTGAAACATGGGAAATTCATTTTAGGCATAAGAAAAAGCTTCTTTACTATCAAGTTTTCCAATCACTGGACCAGGTTGCCCAGAGATTTTGTTGAGTCTCCATCCTTGGAGATATGTCAAGACATTTTAACATGTTCCTAAGCAACCTGTTCTGATTGAACTGCAGAACTGGGGGGCTGGACTAGGCAATTTCCAGAGGTACCCTCCAGCCTCAATGATTCCGTGATGCTATGAGTTTACTGATAAATTCAGCAGGGTACATTACAGTAGGTGGTTTGGTCTTTGTTCTGCAAGAGGGATTTTTTTTTTTTCTGTGAAATTACTTGTTCTGCATTATAATGGTAACTTTTTGTTAGGCTTTTGCCCTGAAAGATCATAAACATTTTAAAATGCACCTAGTAATAATCACTGTGAGTAATATTTAAAATAATTTTTAAATCAAAGTTTGGAAAATATATATATGTAAATCAACTTTCCCTGCAGACTAGTTTTTAATACCTTATTGGATGATTCACTGTGGCTGAGCAAGTGCTTCTGAAATAAATATATCATCAACAATCCTTCTTTAATAACATGATATCTTTAGATAAAGATGATCTCTGATTCTCTATTTGTTATTTTTTTTCTCCCCAAAAAAGGTAAATGTCTACATAATAAAAATGTAGACATAATTTTTTGTTTGTGGTTGGCTACTTTTTTTTTCCAAAGTAAAAATTTGACTTATGATAAACATTTTGTATAGTATGTCCAAATAGGGTTAGGAAGAGGCAATTATACCCTAAAGGCCAATATGAAATAAGTAATTTTTTTTTTTATAGTTCTTCTAGACAGTGCTGAAATGTAGCTTGTCATTTTTTAAAATCAGTAACAAGAAAAAGAGAAGAAAGAATACTGGATATAAATTTCAAAACTATCTTGCCTTTTGTTTCCCCTCTGTTCTCCAGAAAATGGAACATTCTTCAGATGATCCTGCCTGACTTTGGTGAGAGAATTATTCCAAATCTACAGCCTACGACTGTCGCTTCCCAGCTGCACTTATCTAGTTTGGAAGATGTCCGGGGAAAATATATTGCCCTGAATCTCACAGACCAAGAGAGGGGAAGCTGCTACACTGTTCCGTGTCCCAGGCCCAAGCAGCAGTGACACTGAAACTGCATTCCCAGCATGCTCACAGAGGCAGAATACATCTGTAGACCACGTGTATGCATACATGGAGGGCTATGCATACATACTATGGCTAACGTCATGGACTGGACACGCTCCTGACTTTGATGACCCCTGTCCCTCCTTGGCCCCCAGGCTGTATCATGTACCTGCCGGCTGGTCCACGTTTTTCTTGCTGGAACTTGCACTTGCTGCAGTTGCTGGCAACATGGGCTTGTGGGGCTCGGACACCCAGTCCCATCCCCATGGCTGGCACTTGATCTCACTCCATCTTCAGCTGGCATGTATGCCAATCAACCTGTGTTCCCAGTCCGGATGGTGGCACTCAGTCCTTCTGTTGTTCCAGTTGCTGGTGCTATGGACACACAGGTGCCTATGCCCCAGGAACATCCAGGTTTTGGCACTAAAATGTTTCCCATTTTAGTCTCTCCAGCTGCTGACATTACAGATGCAGTTGCTGACATTACAGACCTCCAACATGTGGTCTGACTCCAGTTAGTGCACTCAGACCCTCCAGTACACACATGTAGACAGGAAGACAATTAGAAAGAAAGCCAATAAGAAGTTTGACCAGATTAAACTGTTCAAGTGCAGGATGTGGCTAGAAAAGTGCAGTGATCATACATTATTTGTTTTCAAGCAACCAGCCCTTTTAGCCATTATCCCTCTATTTTCCACACACTTTTTCCTTCTCAAATTGCCTAGATTCATCCCTTTCCTTGCCTTTTGTTCCATGTCCTATCATCCCATACTGTGTCCTATCCAATCTCTCTATAAGTCCCATTCACCCAGGAAGTATCACCCCTTCAACAGGCAGGACCCTTCCTGCTTGACTCATCATGATGGGCTTCACACCTTCAAAATGGGGCTGAGGGTCTTCTGGGACAGCCATGAGAGGCACGTGAACAGGATATCCCTTTGTCTGGATCCACATTGCCTTCCTGCCTCCCACTGTGAATCCATGTGCCTCTCAACTTCTGGAGATGGGCCTGATATGGGCTGATGGTTTCTCTGATGAACGTGAGAGCAGCCAGGGTAAGGCTCCTTTTTAGGTGTGCAGATGGGCTTTTATTACCTAATATAACATAATAGACTGCAATTTTTTGAGTATTGTACTTGGGCAAAAGTAGTTTATTTCTCCCTAGAAAGTCTCTAAAAATCCAGCAGTGATTTCTATAGGCATAGTCTGTATTTTTATGAGTGTGCATTCAGAGTAATATAGGGGAGTTAAATAGTTATTTAATGATGTTTAATGTCTACCTGAGCTTCTTTTTATAATGGGCAAGACATGTCATTCTTGGGTGATATAATTTAATGGTCTCTGTGCTAATATCTTCATTTGCCTTCCAGCCATTTCTGAGTAGATAGCCAGAAGAAAACTCTGGCTTTTGGTACTCTCTCAGCCAAATGAGGTACTTGGATGTCTGTTGTGGACAGGTAGCACCTGGATCCTGTATCTAATTTCTTTATACTTTATGACCGAACAACTGTGCAGTCTATTTGAACTGTTGAATTAATTATATTCCTTGTCCGTTTGAGCTGCCTTGACCTTATCTAAGGAAGATTCTGAGTTAAATTCATTTTGACAGGTGTGCTACTCCTATCTATCTCTGTCAGACCATCTTCTACCTAAATATCTGACAACTTTACAGTCTGCTTGCTTCTGCCTGTCGACTGAGTAGATTAATGTTATTGTAGCCTACTGGACTCTAGAGGGATTAAGAAATGCTTCCTTGTTTTTTTAATAGTTCTTAGTGATGGAGGTACTGCCAGTGCGGAACTTTGAAAACCGTGAGTCTTTGAACTCATGTTACATGTGCAGATTGCACAGCTGCCAGACCTAGCTTAGGAGATATTATTTGTCTTTGACAGTAAAATGTCTTAAAATCATAGAATCAATAAGGTTGGAAAAGACCTCCAAGATGAATGAGTCCAGCTTTCAACCAAATTCCACAATATCCACTAAAACCTTATTATGAAGTGCCACATCTACTTGTTTTTTGAACACTTCCAGGAATGCTGACTCCACCACCTTATTGGGAATCCTGTTACGCACAACCTGAAGATATCTTCACACAACTTGAGGCCATTTCTACTTGTCTTATCAAGTCCTACCAAGTACTTACGTAACTTAGAGAAAGCTACAGGAGTATTTATGAAGATTTGACCTGTGAACCCTTCACACATTTACAATAAGTAATATATTCCTTTTTTGGAGGCACTGAAAAGGACAGTTAATTTCTCCATTAAAGACACATTTTTCTGTACAAATTTCTTATGAGATGAAAAGGCAAAATTAAATCACAGTTAACACTTTCATTAATTGCTAAAATTGTGGGTGCTTTGAGACTTTGATAAGCGTCTTACTGACAGGTAGGTATATTGTGTGTCAAACAGCAGAATTTTATTTTTTATTCTCTTCATGATATAATGTGCATCTTCAGGAGAAGCTTAGTTCAATAGTGAGAAAGGGTGCTGTTTTCAGAGAAAATTACAGCTAAAGCGTAAACTCTCCATCTTTTATGCTGAGGGGATGAATGATCCCATCTGCTAAGGGAGCTGTAAAATGGGTAGTACAAAATTTTTGTCCAGTGGCACTCTTCATTGTTGATCATATTCTTATGTTTGTTGACACACTAAACCATCTATTTTATTTGAGGTAACTACAGTTTAAAACCTCTGCTACTGATCAAGTTGTTTCATACCTTAACTGATGGGTATTCTTTTTCACTTGCTTCTGTTCTCTTACTATTTTTTGTTTATTTGATTGTTTGTTTGGTTTTTTGTTGTTTAGCAGTTTTCTTTAGAAAATCTTTTAAGTATTCAAAATATCCTTAAAAGCCTGCTAAGAGACCTTAATATCTTGGTTGGAAAGATTAACAAAGTGCAAGAACTGTTTGTGCAGTGAAAATTTAAAATATCTAACATATTACAACTGTAACAGACATCTAACAGGCTCTGCAGATACTGGAAAAAAAATCTGCTTAGGAGCCTAGAGCAGAAAAACCTCAAGCATATTCAGTTAGGCTCATTAGCATGTGAAAGAAAAACCACATTTCAACATTCAGTTACTTAGAGTTATTGCCTTTAAGAGGAATTGGAGAAAGTTTCCTCTTCCTTTATGATATATAATAAGCCTTATTTTTTTCTCCACAACACAAATGTTTTTGCTGTAAAAAAAAAAAAAAATTATTGCATCTTCATTTCCTCCTTTTTGCTTGAAGACATTGGCAAGGTCTTTGAAGGACAGAAATATTAACGTCACATGAGGATACTGTCTGAGCCTCAGCCTCTAGAGAAAGGATGTAGATTCATATTTGTCATGCAGTTAACACTACAGTTTATGCAATACACAGGTTTTGTTTGAAATAATTGGTATGCTCCCTGCTGAGATCCAAGATCTTTTGAATTCAGCAGAAAGCTATGCAGCTCATCTGAGCTCAGTATGTATTAATTTTCCCCAGTGTTATTTGTAGGAAACATAGAATCTAACTGTGATTTCTGCTTGTGAGGTAATTGCCTTGAAGACCATGGTGGGAAACACAGTCATACTGAAGCATGAGTAAAAGCAAAGAGGAAAGGGAGAGTTTAGTGAAACAGCTTCATTCATTGGCTTCTCTGAACCTAGAACAACTAGCACAAGTCTTGCCACAGAAACTCATGGTACTACTTTATGCTGCACAAGTCATGGTGAAATTTTAGTAGTCTACAGGTTTGAGGTGTATTAGCTTTGCCATTTATTGTCGAAATCCGTGGAAGTTTAAAAATTTGTATCTGAGATAAAACATTTGTGAGCAGGACTTCAAGGCCATTGTAGCTGTAAGGTAGTTGGAAAGATGTTTTCCAGTAGATATTATCATATTGCAAAAAATGATGTAACACTTGTTAAATAGTTACAGGAGCAGAAGTATATGCTTTGCAATGCTGGGTAAGATGAGTACTCTACAAATGCAATCAGTAGCAACTGTTTTAAGAGGACAATAACTTTTGGAAATGCTTAATAAGCTGGTACAATTTCTTAAAATTATAAATACTGCATTTCTCAGTCTGATGGGATTTTTCTGTTGAGGATATAAACTTGATTATAAGACAAAATTCTTCAGACAACACAAGCCCTCAGGCACTAAGCATTTTAAGGTAAAAACACCAAAGTAGTTCTGAGTAGAAAGTCAGTCTGAGACGTAAAATAGGCTTGCTTTTTTTGGCTGCCTTTTGTTTCACTGAATTCATCTCCATTTTTGCAGGGTGATAGTGAAAATGCATAATGAACTACCAAATCAAAAAAAGTTAAATGTAAATTGTTAAAAAAGTTGAATGATAAAAGGAACCAACCCCCCAAAAATATCTGTAAGCTACCACAATCTGTCAGTCTTAAAAGCAGAACTCTAACCTCCTTTAGAGATTGTGTTGATGTGCAGAGCAAAGGGAAGAAAGAGAGAGCCCCACCATGAATGGTGAATGATCCATTTGTCACTGCATACTGATTTTCGTAAGCTGGCCTCTATCTCTTCTATGAGAAATGCTTTTGTTTTCTCTTTAAATTCTGAGACTACCTAGTTTGGTTTTTTTTATGGCAGAGTCTAACACTTAGCAAACTTAATACAGAAGAAGACCTGTAGTTAGGTCTCTACTGTGCTCTGATGCAATGCTTTTTGAAGGTATCAATAAAATGGTGAAACTTCTGGAAATTTTTTTTTGGCAACTTCTCTTGTTACATACCTATTTCTTTGCTAGAGAGAAGAGATTGTGAATATATGTAGAACAAATTTTATTTAAACTAAAGTAAAAGGCCAGAAGGACCCATGCGGGAAATGCAAAAGCCCAAAATTCTGTAATTCCACAAATATTGCATTTTGGGAATTCTTCAAATTGAGCCAATCTGCCATAAGTTTCTGGTGCTCATATGGTAAATTGAGTACTTGAGTAGCAGTGAAGTGAATGTTGTTTTACATCTGAATAGATGTATGTATCACTTAGGGAATTAGACAACTCTGGAATAGGGGCATTTGCAGACTGAGAAATCAGTCCAGTCTTAAGTTTTAAAATTGAATTTTACTAATTTCTCTCACAAACAGTATACTACCTGCTCATGGCCATTCTTACACAATATTAATCATCATTGCTATATATGAAATGTAGTTTATATGTTCTAAATTATCTTTGACTATACAATTCCATGTTTAATAATGATGCCTGCTGTTCTTCTTGGTCCTTACTTCAGACACCTGAATGTTCAGGCTTAAGACTTCTTTGATGAGACAAGTTGGAAGCGAAATAGGTTTGCCTCTTTCATCTATCATATGCCACAAGTTTTTATGCTATTACTCTTCCTGAGAAGCAGAGTGTGCTTACCTGCTTGTTTGGTTTGCTTTTGCCCTGCCAATTGTTCTTCCAGAATGTTCAGCAGGACTTCTGCCACTTTTAACTCCCTCTACTTACCTGTTTTTTTTCTGACAACTTTTGTGACTTGAGTGCCTCCTCCTGCCTGCAACTGCATCTACCTGCCTTTGTCCCTTTTGCTCACATGCTTTACTAGAATTCTGTCTGGCTATGCAATCACAGCGTTGTAAAATGCATACATGTATTTGGGTTTAAGCCATATTATATTAATTATGTCCTGATTGGTAATTCATAATTTATAGATGACAAAGTATTTGAAAGTGTATGAATCAAATACAACTTTTCCATTGGGAGAGTTCTCTTTAATTCAATATTGGAACACTTTGAATTTTTGCAACTTTTGAACTTCCTACCATCTTATCGGCAGGTCCTAAGATAGTAGAAGAGTTCAATATAAAAACCCCATGTACACTGTTTCAAAGTATCAAGAGCATTTCCTTAAAGTAATTAAGGCAGAGGATTTATACCAGTTGTAAAATAGCTCAGTTTTGTTCTAGTTTGCTTACAATTCTGAATGTAATTTGTTAATACTAGAAATGTCTGTGTGGTTTTCCTACTGCAAACATTGTGCCATAGCATTTTCCTTGTAGTGTTGAGAATTGCCATATACCCAGTTAAATGTGTTGCACTTCAGATGCTCACAGGTAGCTAATAAATAAATCTCTAATTCTATGCATCTAGAATGCCTTCAAAAACATCTGCATGTGATGTAAACATTTAATCATATAAAAGCATTCCTGAAATTGTGTGTTGGTGGGTTTGGTTATTTAATTTTTTCTCCTAACAAAAATAAGGACCAGGATTTTGGAGCACAATGCCTTTGTTTTATTTGTCTTTGTTCTGAGTGGTATGTGTCTGTGGATATCCTCACACATTTACACTAGACAGTTTGGAGGCTGGAACAGTATGATAAATTGTAGAATCATCCAAGACAATTACTTCAACAGCTCCGAGTAAGCAGCTATTTCTTCTCTGTCATGGTTTTGCAGTTAGAAATTCTTTGTTGGCACAAATAGCTCAAAGCAAAAATTAGATTTCTTATGAGGGTGTTTATATGGATACAGAGCAGTTGCTGTCTTTTTCTTTGCATTGAACTCTAAGCTTTGTCACTTTTTTATCCTAGGTTTATTTGAATACTCTGAAATTGTTCTTACTGTGATGTGGGATTGGATTTATTGTAGTACTGTGGCTTCCTGGCAGATTGCTTTAGTTATTCCAGCATTTAGGAATATTAGAGAGTAATAGTAAGAAAAAAGGTTAGAGAAAACTGTTTGGCAAATTAAATGTTATTATTTCCTCATCATAAATTGCCAGGCAAAAAAATTACTTTTTGAGACTAAAATAGAAGATAAATATTATTACCTTGTAGTATAGATACTTAGGCAAAAGAAAACATTCATATTAAAGATATTTGCCATCACCTGATGCTCTCTGAAAAATACTGAGCTATCTCCTCGATGCTGTCCTTGGGTGCAACTGCATCAGCTTCCGTGGAGCTCTGTTTGCAAGTGCTGTGAGTTTTGCATCATGGTACAGAAAGCAGGATATACCATGCAGCTGCTCCCTCACTTTTGCCTCAGGGCCTTCACTGCTTCTTATGAAGGTTTCACATGGAGATATGGAATGGAGGGCAATTGTTTGGTAGAGAATGAGTATTTTAAACAAGCTATTGCTCAGTGTCTGTTTCAGAAGGGCTTAAACTGATGTTTAATGGCACTTGAAGATTTAATATTTTAGTTTCTTAGAAAAAAAATCCAGTCTTAGCTTTTAAAAAGGCCATACTTGAGATAAATCTAAGCTATTAGTATAGTTAATGTGATTATAGAGTTGTTTTTTCATCATAGCATTTTTTTTCTGGAAACTTCCATACATACACTTAACACCTGTCAATTTATTACCTCTAACACACAGCAGAAAAATCCATTTCCATGTTTCAAAATCCCAGCAGATTTTTCAAAAATTTAAGTGCTGGTTTTGGCTTTAGAAATCACACCCTTTTATGACTCATTGGATTATGTTTTTAAAGGTTGAGTTTCAAATCTGTAGTGAACAACACATCATGTTTAGTTCAACTTAAGGGCTAATAAAGTCAGGAAAATAGCTAAGTAGTGAATCTCAGATGCTTTATTTGCTTTATATACTGTGTGGTAATTACATTGTCAAACCTCTTAGACCAAAGATTTTTTTTGTTATGCTACGGCAATGAACTGTTGCAAATGGATTGAATATTGGCGAATTGCATCCATTGATATATTTTTAAATTGCTGTCTCTTATGCCATGGAATATACTGTCTTTTACCTTAAGATGACAAAGATTTTGTTTTTGGAGAGTGGGCTGCTGAAGCTTTTGCTAAAGGTGGCGACACAATGCCTGTAATGCTCAGAATTGTTTCTGAGCTGACTTTGAGAAGGTCTTGTGAATCTGGTAGGTGGCACGTTGTCAACAGTAGTCCTATTCTGTGAATTTCTGAGCTGAATAACAGTGACTGAACTCAAGTCTAAAGAGACACTTTTTTTGGCTGTGATTGCAGATGGCATCATTCAGGCAACCACACCCACGAAAAACTGACACGTGAAGATTCAGTGCCTTTAGGGCTGTCATTCCATGTAACAGATTTGTTTTACAATACCATACCTTTTCTATTGCTTTGCCCCCTTCCTGCTGGAGACAGAAGCCTTTTAGCAGAACAGAGAAAAACTGTGCAGACACCACTGTGCATGGCACAGGGGTGTATCCAGACATTTCCTGTACACATTCCCTGACTCTTCCTCAGTTTCCACTATCATGAGCTGAAGAGCACCATGATTGATCTTGGCCTTCGGTAATTTCCTAAACATCAGCTGACCCTGCTTATACCAACATTCTTTCCCTTTCCATTTTTTGTTTCACCAGTGTGTCTCTTTGTAGGTTCCTGTACAGTAATAAAGCAGTTTGGAGTAGATATACCACTTCTAATTACTTGGTTGGAAATATAACATGATTTTGTAGTCCCTTTCCAAGCAGAGGCTTCTGTTTGTTCAACAGTGTTAGGAGAAAGCTTCCTCTTGAATTGTAGATTGCCTAAGAACTGCAAAACTATGTTAATAAAGAGATGCAAACAGTGCCTCAAGTTTATAGCAGCACTGAAAGAATAGGAAGTAAAAGACAGAGTAAAAAGATAGATTTATAATCTAAAACAATAAACCATCATGACTCTTGTTTCTTGTGGGATGACCCACTCTAGTACTCTCACCTCCAACATTATTTGTTTAATATAAATGCTGGAGAAGCCATTTAGTAGAGTGAAAGGAAAATGAAAATATATGTGAATTCTGCAGTTTCCAGGGAACTTCCTCTCTGAATTGGTCATGATATTTAAAAAAATGAATAAAATAGAGCTTCACTGTAAAAACTATTCTGTTTTTCTTACACCCCTACCATTTTTAGAGTCCATTTTTTTCTCATGCTTATATAAAAAAACACTTACATAAAAACACTTATATAAAAAAACCCCTTTGTTAAAGACTGTTGTTTGTCTGCTTGTTTTTCAATGAAGCAAGTTTAATTAAACAAAGATTAGCTGTTTTTATGGATTCTTGTCTAGTAGATTTGGCTTTCTTTTGATATGTTCCTCATATGACTTACTTCTCAAACTGTGACATATGCCTGTGAATCTTCTCAGGGCTAATTTGAATGGAAAAATAGAAAACAACTTCTAGCTTGAGGGTTAAATTATTGTAAGCAAAATAACTTTGCTTTAATTGTATTCAACACAATTTTGTACTTTTACAGCTTGACCAAGACTCAGTTACAATAGACAAGGCTCATAATGCATTTGAAACAAAATGGTTTTCTTGTTCAAAATGTTAAAATAAAAAAGTCACAGCATAATTAATACTAAACATTCTCTGTGGTAATATTATTTTTCTCCAATCAAACACATAATTTTCTAGTTAACAGAGCAAGTTATTTTAATTACAATCATTTGCTATTTACCCCTCTGGTTTAATCTTGTAAGCTTCTGTGGATAACGAGACTATTTCTATATCTTTTTTTTCTTGTAAATAGAAAGAACATTTCAGACATTTCATACATACATACCTAGCTGGACTTTTCTCCTGCTGTAGAACAGGCAGTGTGGTCAGAAATGTGTGAACCTGTTTGCTCAAGTTTGGAAGTGTAACAGTACTCATGCATTCAGTGTGCACTGATAGGGTTTTTCCAGGTGCACCTCGGGAAGAATTCACCTTAGCAGTGCATTCAGGCAGGTTCCCAGGCCTGTCTTTCCCTGGCATGATAAGGGGCCCTTTTGCAAGAGTCAGAATCCACCACTTCTGACAAAAAAGGGTTTATAGCAGCCGTGGGCCTGCATTCCCAAGAACACTGCTCCCTAATCTGAATCCAATTTCTCTATAGCTATCTTGATAAAGCACTCTACAGAGTGCCAGCATGCAAGCCTCATAGTTCCAGAGAACCAAAGATTGTGGACTTAATTTTTAACAGACGCTGAGAGCAAGATAAACCGTTTCTGTAGCTAAAGTCAGTTGGCTTTTCTCTTACACTTAAAGCAAATTCACAGGCTATGACAATGCTAGAGGCCGCTGGAAACTGACAAAGTGTTTTCCAGTATAATTCATTGCCTGTTATATCTTAGGCATATAAAAGGAGGTATTCTACTTATTTTTTCTACTCTTTTCATTCTGCTTTGCACTAGAACAGTTCAGTGAGCGTTCAGAAGCAGGTGCATTCTCCATGTATAGCTCCATCTTGAGCAAAAAATAATTACTATTTGAGGAGGTCCTAGAAATAGAACCATGGCTTTGAGATAGCACTGTCCATTCTGGTACAATTCACTGATGTATAAGTAGAGCACAAGATGATTTTCTGAACAGTTTCTTATATTTTTATAAAAAGTATTCCTTTATACAAAAGATAATAGATATAATTTCAAAGTCAGGGGGTTATTTTCTTTTTCTACTTTGGTGTGGGGTATGAGCTGAAAATTATGTGAAATTATGTTTTACTCACAGCTGGTATTTAATTCCCAATCTCCAGCAAATATGAATTAGAAGTTATTTATGCTTTGGAACAGAAAAAAAAAATTTCCAAATCTTCTGGAAAATGAAAATACTGAAAACAACTTAGTATCATTTAAAAAAAAAATCTTCATTTTTCATTTTATTTCTTATTATAGTTGTATACAAAACTATATATATATATATAAGAATTAATTCTTTTTCTTACTTCAGGGGTTCTTAAAGGAAAGGAGGATCTTAGACCTTGATTATATAACTATATAATTTTAACTATGCTGTAGAAAGACAATGGACAGAGGTATCTAGTATATTTAGAAGTTAATGGTTTCCTGTGGGAATTTTTGATTTCATTGCATTAGTGTATTTCACTGGAACATCATTACATATGAAAAAAATATTAATTGTTGTTATTAATATGTTTTACACACTTATGCTTCAATAACACAATGCTCAAAGCAAGGCATTATCTCTTATCACATTTAACAAGACTGTAAATCACTGAATTGTCTTATCTTCAAGGTTAGCAATACTGCATATAGAAAGGAAAAAAAGTCCCCTTCTCTTCAAATTACACCAATTATATCAGTTTATTCTGTACTAACAATATATGTGACCCATGGATAAGGCTGCAGGCTAGGATTTTAGGAAAAGCCTAAGGAAACATATTGCTCAAACCCGTTGTTTTTCAGTGAGAGTTGGAATGCACTTCATAGTTCTATCTCAGTATTCAATTTTTTGTTCCTACATTTGATGTATCTAAATTAAAATACAGTCTTGGATAATTCTGTTATTTTATTAACTTGAATATAAATATTTTCACAGAGACAAACTGACAAAAAAAAAAAAAGGCTGGCCTATGCTTTTTGGAACTGTGCTGACCCTCATGTGTTGTTTTGTTGTCCTATTTAGTTTATGGACTAACAAAACTAACAGAGAAGTGGAGCCCATAAATAGTAATGCATTCCACTTTACACTAAAGAAGTGACCCTTCGAAATGCACTACGGTGACTTACAAAATAAGTAGAGTGTGTGTATTTTCTATGAAATGTGCCATTTGGCCTTGCTGATTGCCACTGGCAGTGTTCATTAATCTACCTGTCTGACATCATCCTTTTCATGAAATAGGTCTCTCTCTTTGCTGCTTTTGCTAATGCTTATTCTTGTGCTTTCAATTCTATGGTGATGATGGATGTTATATGTATGTGTGTATAGTGCTCTGTCTGATAGAGGGTTGCTACTTTGCCATGTGAACGACTGGCTTTTGTCCTTCTCTGACTGGGAATCTACTGCAGTCATCAGTGTGACAGATTCTAAAATCATCAGTGAATGAATCAGAAATTCAGTGATCTTAGCTGAAAATAATATGACCTGGGAAAATTTCAGGTAGCATGCAGATACCTGCTTCATCTTGCAGGGTATATGATCTAATAAGCAGTTATGCACATGGATAACTTTACAGATGTGCCTAGTTTACTTAAATAGGTCTATCTACCCGAATAAATAACTCTTGCATGGAAGTACTTGCAGAATAAGGCTTTTGATCTACATATCATAAAATTTTCTGAGTTGGATGGAACGCACAGGGATCATCAAGTCCAGCTCCTGGCCCTGCACAGGGTACCCCAAGTGCTACCTCATGTACTTGAGACTGTATGTGAACTCTGTCAGGCTGGTGCTGTGACCACTTCTCTGGGAGCCTGTTCCAGTGCCCAACCACTCTCTGTGTGAAGAACCTTTTTCTAAAATCTAACCTAAACCTCCCCTGACACAACTCCAGTCCATTCCCTTGGGTCCTGTCACTGGTCACCACAGAGAAGAGATCAGTATCTCCCTGTCCTCTTCCACCCTCAAGGAAGTTGTAAACTGCAGTGAGGTCTCTCCTCAGTCTCCTCCAGGCTGACTAGACCAGATAACCTCACTCCTTACATGGCTTCCCCTCCAGATCCTTCAACACTTTTGTCGCCCTCCTTTGGATGTTTTTCAAAGCTTTATATTCGTCTAATATTGTAGTGCCCAAAAATGCAGAAAACACCGAGCAGAGCAGAGTGGGACAATCCCCTCCCTTGTCCAGCTGGCGATGCTGTGCCTGATGCCCCCCAGGACAGGGTTGGCCCTCCTGGCTGCCAGGGCACTGCTGGCTCAGATTTAACTTTCCATTCACCAGGACTCCCAGGTCCCTTTCTGTGAGGCTGCTCTCCAGTCTCTCTCTCTGTATAGACACATGAGTTTGCCATGTCCAAGGTGCAGAATCCATCATTTTTTTCCTGGTAAACTTCATATGGTTCGTGATTGCCCATCTTTAATTTGTCAAGATCTCTCTGCAGAGCCACTCTGCCTTTGAGGGATCCAACAGCTCCCCCCAGCTTAATATCATTGGCATATTTACTTAATATAATTTCTTCATCTAAGTAATTAATGAAGATATTGAAGTGAACTGGGGATAAAATGGAGCCCTGCAGAACCCCACTGGTGACTGGTCACCAGCCATGTTTATCCACCTGTGTGCTGCACATTTTGTCCAGAAGGTCACTGTGAGAGACAGTATCAAACACTTTAGCGAAATCCAAGAGGGTTACATCAATTGACTTCCCTTGGTCATCTAGGTGGGTAGCTGCCATAAAATGAAATTGGGTTTATTGATCAGGGCTTTCTCCTCATGAACCCATGCTAGCTGTAACCAATGACTGTATTGTCTTTCATGTGTTTTTTCAATAGCTCGCAGAATAATCTTATCCATAATTTAACCAGGCACTGAAGTGAGACTGACAAGCCTATAGTTTCCAGGGTCCTCCCTCTCACCCTTCTTGAAAATCAGGATGTTAGTCAGTTGGAACCTCTCCAGATTCCTAACACTGTTCAAAAATTATTGAGAGGGGTCTTGGGATGACATCAACAATTTATTTGAGTGTTCTTGGATGAATCCCAGAAGCCTTCATAGATTCATAGGGATCCAGCTGGACCAGGAAATCCTGTACAAGTTCTGAGTTGCCTAGGAGTTGTCATTCTAAGAGTTATGGTCCTACAGCTCAGGGTTCTGGAACCCCTGCAGACCAAAAAAAAAAAAAAA
>WEKY01040940.1:7848-20314 GCA_013390045.1 Picathartes gymnocephalus
TTTCCGGCTTGGCTGGTGCTGGGTACCCGCGGGTGTCGGCCCGGGGGTACCCCCAGTGCTCCTGCTCCTCCTGGAGGGGGCTGACGGTGAGGAGGGCTTGGGACAGCGCCTACTCACCTATTCTGCCGACCAGCAGGAACAGCTTTTAACAACGAATTATCGGTTTGATATATGGCTCTCTCCTCTCCCTCTCTCTCTCTTCTCCTCGCAAGAAATAACAGTTATCCCTTTGTGGCTTGTATAGGTTTGCTGTGGGTGTGGTTGGGTCCCGTGTAATTATGGTTAGTCTGTGTATGTCTTGGTAATAGTTTAAAGAGCAGTCTGCAGTTTCTTGACTGACCTACACATGTCTGATGTTATAAACAGTCTGTGGCTAAGTTAAAAAAAAAATCCATTTACAATTTTCTGTTCAGGAATTTTATAAAAAAAAGTCAATTTCATTTTGACTAAAGGCAATAGCTGTAATAAGGAAGTGGTAGTGTTTGCTTTGCCTTTCATTGCATAAGATAGCTGATGACTTGTAGTACTTTTGTTCACCATCTGTTATATCACTTCTGATTTGAGTGCTTTACACATTCTTGTCTCTCTTCTTCGGGACCATCAGTATGGAAGACTGTGTCTGATGGCTTGCACTCAGCCTCTGTTTTTGGAGGAGAGCATCAGCATCTCTGAGCTTGAGAGACTGCTCCTCCTGCCTTCAGCCTCTCTTGGTGTTCAAATGAGTTGAATTTCTAGGACTCTATCACTGACCCAGAGTATGCGGAGGGACTGTTCTGTATGAAAACAGTGGAGGACGTTCCTGGGCCTGGCCTTTTTCTGGCTGGTAGCCATGGCAGAAACTCTTGAGGACAGATGCTTTTCTCTCCAGCCCTGCATGGAGCCCTGTTTCATCCTCTTCTGCCAGCGGGATGAAACAGCCTGGCCTCCTAGCTATGGTGACCCGTAGTAGCATCTTGCTCTACTGTCTTCAAGAGCTGGTTTAATAGCTTCTCTTTTTAGTTTGTAGTAACAACTAAATTGCCATAATTATAGTTGGGGTCCTGGTAAGTTGCTTTATTGAGCTTTGTGGCTGCAGGCCATGTAAGATTAATTATTAGAGACACAAATTGGCTAAGGTTTTCTGTTCACTGTTGGTGAACCTTTACCTCAGTGATTTTTTTCCAATTACTTACAGTTGTCAGTATTCCATGTTGTGTAGTTTGAGAAGGACTCTGAGTAGATGACTTTTTAGTTTACTTTTTTGTAAAGCTTTTGGGTTTTATTTAAATTCTTGTGTTTTCAGCCGTGTCTAAACTAGGTCTTGCAATTTGCAGGCTTGAAGTGTAAGTTTGCTTTTCACCTTATTCTTTCTGCCTTTTTTCTTTATTGACAGTTCCTTGCAAATTTGGTTGAGGATCAGAAATATGACCCTTACATAAATCATGTTTTAGGAGCTTTAATTAGGTTGGCTTCGGCAGATGAGTTCCCATTCTGTTCCTGTTCGTTCCCAGCTCCTTTTGTGTGAGCTATTCTCAGCTGTCACAGAGATGCTCAGGTGTCTGCTGACAGTACTTTTAGTGTATTGTTGAGCTTTCCTCTCTTGAAGGACAGTGGACAGACAAAACCAAAGGCTGAAGTCTTTTTGTAAACTTGGGGATTACCTTTTATCTTTACCTGCTGCTCTTGATTCCAGATCCAAGGGGACACAGACTGGGAGGTTTTTGCTTCCTCAAGACATCTACTGTTAAAGCAGGAAGTGCTTAAGTCCTGTCTAAGTCCTAATGCCTAGTTCTGTCCTTGCTGTTCTCGCTGATAATCCCAAAGGTTACCTTGATGCTGATATGAGTACCACAGGTACATGTGTTTAGCTCCCCAGTTGGGATATTTGTGCTCTGGGCAGTGGTTCATATTTCCTACTGTCTGGATGATTGACTAATGAAGGACAAAACAGTGGAAGTCGTCCAAGGATTACTGCAGAACCACCAGGCACTGTTTGTCTTTATTTAACTGATCCTGCAAGGAGCCTGGGCCAGTGAAGGGTTCAGAACAGCTAAAATTATACGTACTGCTTTTCCAGTTCAAGGCTAGGATTTGTTGAGCTTTGCTCTGTGCTTTTCTCTGTAAATGCCTGATTGATTCCTCTGAAACTTGTAGAGAGCAGAATATGGTTTCCTCCCGTGGAAGAAATTTTTACTTATTTTATTGTGTGTTTTAATGGGTAAAGAGAAAATACTTAATTTCTTTTGTGTACTGGGGCTTGAGTTTCAAACCAGTGCTCACTAAGTAGCCATTCATTTAGCTTCCTCTGTGTTTGTTGTTTTAGTGAAAATTTTTATTCAAAACTTGTGCTGGATAGAAACCATTGCCAAAACTAAAGATCAAGTTAAAAAACCTCCAAACAAACCTTGACCAAAAAAACCCTGTTTCTCAGGTGGTTGCTTTTGTTTTGGATTATTTTGTTTGTTTGTTTTTTAGTCAGTTTATTTTAGTCAGCATGAATGAAACGTTCACATAAAAATGTTCAGCCTTTTATAATGCCAGTATCCTAATATGTTCAAAATCGACCTTGAAGGTCAGGATAGTGGTTGTGCAACGCTGTTACCATTTCCTTTTCTGAAGAAAAGAGGCTGCTACAGAGTTTTTAAGGACTGTTGTATCTGAAAACCATGTTAATCCTATTTCTTGTTTGGTTTTGGCAGTACTTACAGCAGCAAAGTTTTCCGTGTTACCTTCCTGACTTTGGCTGTGTCTGTGGCTGTGCCACTGCTTGGAGTGACTGTTCTCCTGGATTGTCCTATAGACCCTCAGCCCATAAGGTAAATGGTTGTTTTGTTTTGAAATAAATGTTCTAGAAGCATAACTTCTCCTGTGTGCTCTGTTTTGTTTCAGCAAACAAGAGTTAACAGCACAAAGTGGTTCTATCTGGATTGAGAAATTGGGGAGAGATTGCAGTATTAGCCACACCCAGTCTGTTTCTGAGCCATCTTGTGCAGTTTTGTGTCCGTACTGATCACTGAAGGAGCTGGATTACTTTCCTTGATCGTTAATTTAGAAAATTATTTTCTGCAGCTCAAGCTGTCAGTGCATCTTGTGATTACCCACATGCACTCTTGCCTTCTGTGAGACAAGAACTGCATTTTCACTAAAGACCAAGTGCTCAGACTACTGCAACACTTTCTGAAATATTCTTTATGTAAAGTATAAGTCAGGTGTGCAGGAGTTGGCAAACTAGGGGAAAAAGTGATCAAATGTGTTGCTCAAGAATGTTTGCATTTTGTGCGAGGGATCACAAGGTCCTCCTGTTTTGTAGTTTGAAGGAGCCTCCCCTCCTGACGGGTGTTTTAGAGCCCAACACCAAGTTACGAAAAGCTGAACGGCTGTGGGAAAACCAGCTGGCTGGACCAGAGTCCATTGTCAATATTGGGGGTAAGCACTGGCAAAATCAGGTTTTAAAGAAGGCTCTTTAAACGTTGTTCCATTGGTAAGAGTTTGTTCAGCAGTAGACCTCTTAGATAACACACTCTGAGTTAATTTCAATGTGCAGGTTTCCTAAAAGTAACTGTGTTATGCAGCAAAACCTAGGTTATCTATACTGTTTTTCTCTTTTTTCATGAGTTCAAAATAAATCTTGTTGTCAGATTAAAAATGTCTTCCATGACTGAGAGCATCAGCAATGTAGTCAGGGGCTGCTTATGTTTGGAGGAAGTGGTCCCGTTTTTCGTTTGGCTAGCTCTTAACTGGGAATTAATATTTAGAAGCTACTACCTGTCCTTTTAAAGGTCATTGCTGCTGAGGGAGCTGAATTTTGTGGTGTTCATCTTTGCTTTTATGACAGAAAACAAATCTCAAATTGATAAATAGCATATTTACATTTTAATGCTGTTGTACAATATCATATCCTATATTCATAACTCCCTCATATTCCATATTAATAACTCCTAAAGCTTGGATCTTTCTTGCAAGAAATCTAACCAACACAGGTGCCATCCTGTACTTTTCTCCCGTGGCAGGTGGGTTCTCCCCAAGTCACAAACCCATGCCACCTCTGCACAGTTTCTTAATGAGTTACCTGTCCTTCTAGTGCCATGACATCCTCGTAGTAGAAACCCAGCATTGTGCAGGGGTTTTTTCTGGTGCCTCCTGAAGGAGCGGTAAGGCTAGGAACTACTCTTAACCCTTACTGAAAGATCCTTCAGTGCAAGAGGTGCTCAGTAAGTGCCATATAATTTATTTTCCTTCTACTTTATCTTCTGATTAATTAGTAAAATATTTGTAAGAAATTACATTGCCCAGTAAAAAGCTACTGTAAATTCCTTCCTCAGATTACACTTTTTTACCTATATCTGTTAACAATGTGCTAAAGGAATTACCTGAAGCTGTTGATTTTTTTTTTAATGTTGCCTGGTTTCATCAGTTTCGTTGGAAACTCTTTATGGAAACCTTCCTGCAAGGGACAGCTGACCTGTGACTGAAATAATCAACCTGACTGGGAATAAGTTTTCTGTGAATAAGTGTTGAAGTCTCCTTATTCCCTACTTCATGCTAGTAGAAGGATGTTTACCAGTATGGTTTTGTGATCAGCCTAATCACACAAGTTGTTTTTGCAGATGTTCTGTTTACTGGGACAGCTGATGGGAAGATTATCAAAATTGAAGATGGGGAAATACAAACAATAGCTAGAATTGGCCACGGTCCTTGTGGTGAGTGTCAGCTCCTGAACACAGTGTGCCTGAAAATGTCTGGGGGGGTCCAGCGCATGTGTTGGTTAAAATGTATTCAGTCAGGATTGCAGGTGCATATCTTGCTCTGCAGAAATTTGTAGCAGAAATATTTAATGTATTTGTATCAGTGAAGTGTGAGTGAAAATATGTGCATTGGAAGGAAGAGTAGAACAGAAGGCCGAAAGACTGGAAATGGGTGGTCTTGAGTCTTGATAGCAAAGCACACAGTTTCCAGCAGTAAAATTTAAGAATGCAAGGGGATTTTGTGTCATGACTACAAGGCCTTCAACGTGGATGATGTGCTGGTAGAAAATCCTGCATCTTAACATCAGGAGGAATACATAGTTGAAGTGCATCATAAATAACATTCCTTTTCCTGTTAGTTCATCCAGAAAAAGCATCTATCTTAAGAAAAAAATGGGCAGCAATCTGGTCTAGTATTTGTGGAAGCTGAAGTCGCCAAGATTCTGAGCTCAAGGGCCACCTCATAAAAACTGAGGACTTCTAAACAAGTGTGAATTAATGAACTGTAAGCTAATGTGTGAGTGGGGAAGTGTCTTGGTTTAAAACTATTATATGGGCTGGACACTCCAAAAGGAGTTATGTCTCCTTGTATTTTTAACCCATCCCTTTTCACCAATAAGGAGAGCTGAATGTGAGAAGATGTAAGTGAAAAATAGCAGTTTACTACAAAATAAAACAGCAGCAACCAAGATAACAGTAAAAACCACTAGATACAAAGGTGCTAAATCCTGTTGGCAAAAAAAAAATCAACACAGCAACCAAGCCTCCATGATCACAGAACCTACTCATCCCCCAAACAACAGCCAACAGGGAACAAGGACAAAACAGAAGAATCCTGGAGAACTGTTCCTGTCCAAAACCAGTCAAATGGTGCTGGTCCATCTGCTCCACACCACCTGACAGCTCTCCTGACAGTGGCAGCTGGAACTCTGTCAGTGGCTGGGACTCCTGGAGAGAGGGGATGGTGCTGGTGGCAGCAGCAAAAAAAACAGGTCCGAAGGAAATGTCCTCCCTGGACCAGAGATGGGGCTGTCCCTGGCAGCAGCAGCCAAAAAGATGTTACAGAATTCTCCAAAGCCTAGAGATAACAAACCCTCCAGGCTGCCTCGCACTTCCTCGACTCAGAGAACCTGCCTCAGGCAACTTTCTTGGCAGCCTGGCCTAAAAAAGCTGCTGCCTCTGGTCCAAAGCCCTAGGGAGAACAGAGGAGCTCCGTGTGCCTGTTCCCTGTCTTTTAAAGGGACCCCAGGTCACCTGCCTCTGTGAGCCTGGAGTAAAACACCCCAGTTCTTCTTCCAGCCCCTGGATTCTAAAGGGACAGTGGTCATCTTGGGCAGATTGGTGTAGGGAAGATACGGAATACAAGCCACATTTTTGGGTTACCCAGGACAAAAAGATACCAACTTACTAAGAGATTTTTGAAAATAAATATCACCTTCCCCATCTACAGAATCTTGCCTTGCATTTTGTTGTACCTATTCCCCTTCCTCTGTAAGCACAGTGGGAGTTGTGGCTGCACTTTCTTTAGCAGACATCCTGCATTGGTCATGGTATTTTTGTTTTCTCACTGCTAAATTGCAGTTGTTTCTTGTGGAATTCTACACCTCTTTCTGAACGAATTATTTGCTTCATTTAATGGGATTTCTGGAACTGAGTGAGAAAAACTGGTAGCAGCTTATTTATTACAGAACCATCTCTATAGGAAGCTTAATGTTGTCCATCTCAGCAGTGCCTGGGCAGTCTGAGAAGCCTGGCTGGTGTTTTTTGGGACTGATGAGAGTTTTGTCTGTGGTAATGATACAGAAATCCACCTGAGGTTCTGCAGCCTGGTGCTGATTGCCAGTTAGAAATTATGGTCAGGAACTGTTGCTGTCCCTATTAGCTCTCATTGGCATGTTTATCGTTTTATGTGGATGCTCACATAATTAGACTCTGGACTGATTTAGCAGCACTCTCTTGGCTGCCTGACAGGTAGAACAGCCTTGGTAGGACAGCTGATGGGAAGCTGGATTTAGGCATGAATGTGGGTGGGGATGGGTGTGAAGAACCACTTTTCACTGCTCATATCCATTGGACTTGAATGGCTTGGGAGAGGTGGGAAGGTTGTGTTGCCCTGTTTCTTTGGGGCCAAAGCAGTAATGGGGAGGCTGGACTTTTGTGCTCCTTGAATTGGGAAGTGGAAAGGCTGTAGCCATCTGCCTTCTCCAAAAATTTCTCTTGCTCATTTTTCAGAGTGCTGATGTTCTGAAGTTCTTAGCTCTTCAGGACTCAAGTATCTCTTTGAATTTATCTAAACTTTTCAGGTTTACAGATTTCCCCTTCCTCCTCATATAGAAGTCTTCAGTGTCTTTGTCTTGAAAACCTAGCTGTTTCATGACAATGTTGGACCTTTCCAGAAAAATAAAGGTTTTTTTTCAATTAAAAATTATTTAATTAAAAAAAACCAAAGCACACACCTCCCCCCGCCATCCTGCAGGAAAACGGATTCTTTCTGAGAAGCATTTTGTTAAATCCAGTTTTCTGATATTTACCCCAACCTGGGTAGCTGTTAGTTAGTTACTAGCCTGGCAAATCCTATGATTATCTCTAGACTGGTGAAAACATGGCATGGGGATATCTGCTTCACTCACACCCAGTAAAGTAGGAATCATTTCTTTAATGAATGTATGTGCCATGTGTATGCCATAGAGTTTTATAAGCCACAGTTTGAAGTAAAGGTCACATGTGCAGGCAAAGGAAAAAAAAAAAACCTCAAATATTTTATTCTCTATTTCCCATCAGCCAGTGATGACTGACTGCTTTCCAGGAAGCCGGGCTGCAGCAGGTGGAGAGTTTGTTTTAGAAGGCAAATGTAAATAATGATTGCCTCCTTTTCCTCCTTCTTTTTCTTAGCTTTCATATCTCAGCTGACACCATGTGGTATAGAATGTCCCTTTGGTCAGTTTGGGCCAGCTGTCCTGGCTATGTCCTCTCCTAGGATCTTGTCCATCCCCATCCTGCTGGAGCAGGGAGTGTTGGAGAGAGCACTGATGCTGTGCCAGTCCTGCTAAACAGTAGCCAACACACCTTTGTAGCTTCCTGTGCAAAGAACAGCACTGGGAGGGCTCTTCATCTCAGCCAGACCCAACACACCTGTGTAGATACCCTGAATGCCTTGTATTTATGGAAAACCTTTTTAAAGGAAAACCTTTTTTAAATTGTTTCCTAAGGAGGCCGTGAAGATGAGCCAACGTGTGGAAGACCACTTGGCATGCGAGTGGGGCCAAATAACACCCTGTTTGTGGCAGATGCTTATTATGGACTCTATGAAGTTCATCCTGATACAGGTATGACTTTCCTGCTCCAAAGTTTCCTTCCACTGACAAATCTGGGCTGCATTTGCCGTTTTGCCAGATGCTGCAAGCAAAACAATGCCTGTCTTTTTTGTGAAGTGATTTGGAGCTGTGTGGATGAAATGAGTCATGCAAGAACTTGATATTTATTTTCCTGTAGCAATCACTTCCTCTCTGTATCTGGCTGTCTGGATCAGAGCTACCAGTGACTTATCTTCTGGCATTACATGGTTTTTGTTGTTAAAATTGGCACCCCAGGATCCATGAATAGAGCTCTGTTGTAGCTGTTTCGGTTTTCATAAAAGGAAAGGAAAAAGATTGTTACCTAAAACCTTTTGTCATGTTTGCTGTACTTTTGTTTCTGCCTTGATCTCACTTTGGTAGTGAAAAGCTCTTCACTTCCCTGGAACCCAAATCTATACAAAGTGAAGAGAGATGCATTTTGGTGTGGCTACATCGTGTGTCTTTTTTTTTCTTTTCTTCTTTTTGTAACCAGGTGAAACAAAGGTGCTTGTGTCAACCAAAACACTGATAGAAGGTCAGAAGTTGTCATTTGTAAACGATCTTACAGTGACCAGGGATGGGAGGAAAATCTATTTCACTGACTCCAGCAGTAAATGGCAAAGACAAGACTACTTGTTCCTGGTTATGGAAGGCACAGATGATGGGCGGCAAGTATCTCCTTCCCAAGGCGTTTAACTTGCTGTAAGCTCAGTTGTAGGAGTGAACTTCACCACATCTTGGTCTTCACATTTTTTCTCTTTATAAACCCACCTTTACAAGCACTGCACAGGAGAGGGTGAGGGAATTGTGTGGGTGTTGCTAATGAGACCTGCAGCAAAATAAATGAGATTCCCCTTTTTCTTTCAGGAGGTTTGGCATGGCACATCTGTTTTAGAAGTAAAGGTATTAGCATTACGTTCAGCCCAAATCCTTCATGAATTCCGCCAGTCTCTAGTGCCTTGTTATTTCTCTTGTGTTCATAAATAAATGCTTCCTGGATATTCTGCCTTCTTAACTTAAGTGAGGTGCATGCGAGAAAAGATGGAATGCCCGAAGAATGAAACACAGATGCATAAATATTCATCTTCACTCAAAAATGGTTTCTTTTTAGCCTCCTTGAATATGACACAGTGACAAAAGAAGTGAAAGTCTTAATGGTGGGGCTGAGGTTTCCCAATGGTGTGCAGCTCTCTCCTGCAGAAGACTTTGTCCTGGTGCAGGAGACAACCATGGCTAGAATCAGAAGGTGAGTATGACTTCGGAATTACTACGATTATTATTACTAATCTGTTTAGGGATTGTTTAGATAAACAAGTGGAATGACAAAAGAAACCCTACACTTTATTTATGCCTAATTATAAATGACAAAGAAGGTGACCTTCCTCAATACTTAATTTTTTTATTTCACTCTAAACATCTGGGCTGCATAATCTTTTCATCATGGGCTCCTTAAGCACAGTGGAGTAAGCTGACTTTTTTTTCCTGGAGAGAAGTGTGTGGCGATGCTGTATTTTCCTGTAACAAAATAACAGGAAAAAAATTATTTTTTAAAATCTTGGAACTCTCATTTATTATTTAAACTGATTAAGATGTTCTAATCTATTATCTATAACTTTCAGGTATTATGTGTCTGGGCTGATGAAAGGTGGAGCAGATATGTTTGTTGAGAATATGCCTGGTCTTCCAGACAATATCAGGTTAAGCAGCTCTGGAGGATATTGGGTAGCTATGGCAGCTGTGAGACCCAATCCTGGATTTTCTTTGTTGGACTTTTTATCTGAAAAACCATGGATTAAAAGGATGATATTTAAGGTAAAAAAAAAAAATTAAAAAGAACTTTTTTTAAAAAAATCACCTTTAGTAGAGGAATGGAAGTGATAAATGTTTGTCTTGTTTCTTCCTCCTCACAGGAAGATTTAAAAAAACATTAGGTGGCGTGGTTAAAACTGTTGTTGCTTTCCCCTGTAGAACAGTCCGTATGTATTCATAGGTAGTAAAATTCAACATTTGCTTCTTTGAGTAGCAGGTACACGTCTCTTAAGTTGCCTTCCATCATGATCTTAGGAAAGAAAAAGAGACTATCTCTGCTCTAACCATGCAGCAACACAGGATCTGCATTTGGATATGTGAAGACTTCACCTGAAGTGCCTAAACTGCTTATTGCCAGGTGTCTGAAGAGCATTTGGGAAGTGTGAGCTGTTCCCATGACTGCCCTAGGCACCCTAGGAAACAGTGTGTACGTTGTGGATGGTGTTAGGTGACATTTTGTTCTGGTTGACTATGCCTGTTGTTGTGTCACCCTGCTTTAGGATGAGCAAGGGTAATGTATTCTTTTAAGGGCTAAAGAAACAGCATGGTGCTTTTTAAACAGTGCAAAGACTTGAAAATACTTCTGTCCTTGAAAAAATAAAAATCAGCAAGCAGTGCTTAGGATTCCATTCTCTCCTGGTGGAGTGCAGGAGCTCTGAGAGGTGCTGTGGGGGAGCTTGGCATCAGCTGCACCAGAACAAACTGCTGTCTCTTGCGTGGGCAGCCTTTCAGCCTGCCTCTGGAGTAGAGTGAGCTTCTGCTGATCCTTTTGTTTCTTCTCAAGTTGGCTTTTTTCAGCTATTAATGTGTTAACCCTGTGTAAGAGTGTTTACTCAAAATATGTCCTTATGTTCTTAGCTGCTGCTTCTGAGGAGCGTGGAGTGGTCTTTGCCTGTATAAATGTCTGAGATCTGATTGTGGAGATCAAAACCTATTGTTAAGTTTCTTCTTTTCCTTTTCTTTCAGTTGCTGAGTCAGGAAACTGTGACGAAGTTTGTACCCAAATATAGCCTTGTTGTTGAACTCAGTGAGACAGGATCCTACAAAAGAAGCTTCCATGATCCCAATGGAGTGACAGTAGCTTATGTCAGCGAGGCACATGAACACGATGGGCACCTTTACCTGGGATCCTTTCGCTCTCCCTACATTGGCAGACTTGATCTCCAACATGTTTAACTGCCCATCCACGGTGATGTCCCACTGTCCTGTACTGTTCCAGAGGCACAAAGGAAGCATGTGCTTGAGGCAGTGTGTGACCAAGGACAGAAAGTGACAGTCTGTTAAGCTGCAGGAGCACTGTGGCCATAGGAAAACATACAGCTTGCTGTACCTGTCCTCTGGTTTGGCTGACTGCTCATGCTCTGGTGTTGGTCTGCATTATTGTTCATATCTGAGGACTGTGGTGAGGCATCTTCATTCAGTTCTTTGTTCGTCCAAGGAAATACATCGATTTTTACACTGAAAGGATTTGTGATGGATGGAATTTAATTGTGTATGATTTGGGTGGAAGAGCTGGCTTGCATGTGTTTGTTTCTGTTTTAGTGCCTCCTGTCTAGGAGTGATTACAGTGCATGTTCTAATGTCATACCCTGGTGCTGTGGTAGAGGCAGCAACATCCAGGACATGCCTAGGAATTGTGTTATGCCACTGGGTTTCTTCAGTCCCAACCTGTGTAAGTAACATCAGGCATTGCAATTAATTGTTAATCAACATGCAGAATCAAATTGGATCGTTACCTGTGGACTCCTGTGTTTCTTTATAGCATTGAGGTCAGATGATGAAAGAAAGATGTGTTTTCTATGTTATTAAGGCCTAGTTCCAGTGGGTCTTAAAAGGGTTGTTTATAGTATTTCCTCCATGTTTACCAGGTCCTGAAAGTCTCCTGTTCATTACCTATGTGACCGTTCCTGGGAGAAGAGGGCTAGCTGCAGGAATCCTCTTCAACATGCTTTTTATGAAGAAATGGTAAAGATTTTGGGGAAGATTGGTGTCTGAAGATGGATGTGGACTCAAAAGGCCCCTGTAAAATCTACCGCTGGTGGACGAGGAAGGCTTTGGTGGAAGTTTTTGGAATGCAATAGAAGCTCATGGATGCTCTCTGGCATCCCCAGGGACTGTTAACAGATAATCTGCTTGGTAAATCCAGAGAACGCTTTGCTGCCAGCAAAGGAAAGCCTGTGCTGTTCCATTTTGTGGCTGGAATGGCTGGGATTCCAGACAATAAATCAGTTTCATAGAGCAGCCAAGGAAGAGAGGGGCTGTGGTGAACCTTGTGCTCACCAGCAAGGAGGGCAATGTGCAGCTCAAGGGCAGCCTTGGCTGCAGGGATCATGAGGTGGTGGAGTTCAAGTTCCTTAGGGTGGTGAGGAGGGGGCAGAGCAAACTTGCTGCCCTGGACTTCGGGGGGAGAGACTTTGGCACCTTCAGGGATCTGCTTGGTAGAGTACCATGGCATAAAGCCCTGGAGGGAAGAAGGGCCCAAGAAAGCTGGTTGATATTCAAGGATCACCTGCTTCAGGCTCAGGAGTGATGCATCCCAACAGAGAGGAAGTTGGACAAAAATGCTAGGAGGCCTTGTGTGGATGGACAAGGAGCTCC
>WEKY01040942.1:0-10020 GCA_013390045.1 Picathartes gymnocephalus
TTCCTTCCTTCCTTCCATCTTTCCCTTTTGCTCCTTGCCTTGCTTTCTTATTTCTTTTTTGCTTCCTTGCTTGCCCTCTTCTCTGCTTTCTTTCCTTCTTTCCTTCTTTCCTTCTTTCCTGCTTTTTCTCCTTCTCCCTCTCCCTTTCCCACATCACATATATCACATCATGGACTAGTGAGAGTCACTTAGAATAAACTGCCCTCAAATAAAAATTTATCCCTGGGGAATTAGTATCCATAACTGCATAATTTGGGCTACATCATGTTCTCATTTACATCCCTACTATAAGTCAGTGAGGCTGTGGGAGTAATAACTGGGAACCATGCACCAAATTTTTCTTTCAGTCATATCAGTGTAAATCTGCAACAATTTATTTGAATTTAATGGCCAATTAGGATCTACATCTACACATATAATAAAAGAATTAACTTATTAATCTTGAAACAATAACTTTTAATTTTAATAAAAATTAACTTTCGGAACATTTCAGAGAAAAGCATTTTAAGAAAATAAAATTTTTTTATCAAAATTGTGGAATTCTACAAAGAGCCTCATAAATTTGTGATGATTAAAAACCAGCAGGAGATGGAAACCATGATTAATGTTTCTTTTTATCCATTTAACACACCTATATAATGTGCATATTTTTCATAACTGTCTCATTGTCATTTCTTCCCATGTCCTGACCATATTTTAAGACATGTATTTTAACAAAGGGTATAAAGCAATACTGAGATATGTGCTACTGCTGAAGTGGTGAATAATAGGATGGTTGCCAACCAACTCTGCTGTTCTCTTTTGACTGCTGTGTCAGGAGGTAAAAAGTAGAACTGCCAAAGTGTTTCATTTCTCTCACACACTTAAAACTACTGTCAATTCAAAATTAAGATTTTTTAAAGACATTTTGATTTCTGTTCATTTTAATGTCAAGTTTGTTGTCCAGTTATTAAACTTGCGTACTTCCTTTAAAATACAATGGTTTCTGTGCAGGGAAAAAACGGTTTTTCATAGAGTCTTTCTAGTGAGAGATAACATCAAGAATAATAACCCCACATCAACCAACTTCTGTGAAGCTTCTGAGGATGGTGACAGACAGCAAGAACTTTTGTTTGCTTTTATTTGAACATGTGGGTGGAATAGCTGTTCCTGTCCTTGGCTCAGCCATGTCCTTCACAGGTACTTGAATGAGTTAATTATAGATTGTTACCTAATGACATAACTGTGCTTTCTGAATCCCACAGAATGACAATTTCTGATCAAAATACTTCTTATTCCTGTATTTGCTCATCAGCATGAAAACCACTGTGTGCACACACATTTTTTCTTTCTTTCTTTCTTTCTTTCTTTCTTTCTTTCTTTCTTTCTTTCTTTCTTTCTNTCTTTCTTTCTTTCTTTCTGTCTTTCTTTCTTTCTTTCTTTCTCTCTCTCTCTCTCTTTCTCTCTTTCTCTCTTTCTCTTTCTCACTTTCTCTCTTTCTCTCTCCTTCTTTCTCTTTCTCTCTCTTATTGTCTCTTGCTCCATCTTTTACACCAGTTGTTATATTTTCCTTTGTTTTATAAACAAATATGATCCCAATCTTTTGAGTTACTCATTCTAGTTGAGGATTAAGTCAGATCTGTGTGTAACCTGTGGGGAAAAAAAACCCCTAGCCAAGCAAATTTGGTTGATTCCCAGAGGAAAGAAGCAATCAGAAACTAAAGGTAACAGGAAACAGAAGCTGAATAAATAGGCACCCATTCATAATAGTGATGATATTACTTTCTTTTGCCACATTTTAAAAGAGTTTAAGACAAAATGCACAGTTACATAAACTAAAAGGTTACTCTGATGAAGGGGAAGACAACCTAGGGTGCAGCCTTATGTTTCTTCAGAGACCAAAGGTGCAGCCTTATACATTTCCACTTTAGATGTCATTATTTAATGTTTGTATTGCAAACCTGTTATTACTCCCATGGTGTTATTATACTAATGAAAAAATATTCTTTTAGCATCATATTCCTGTTTAGTTATTTACAGGTCAGAGTCCAGGAAAAACAAAAAGCAGCTGCTAATTACTAGTCATATTTGCAGTCACCTTGTAACAAAAACAGCAAAAGAAAGTTGATTCTGATATACTGGAAAGTTTAAGTTCATTTAGTAGTCATGTTTATAGCCACTCTCCAGGTGTTTAGATTTGGTTAGTTTTGAACAAGCAGTTCCATTCCATTCTGTCCTCTTGCATGGACTATGTGACCCATCACTTTAAGTATCTGAGCTGAGATTTTCATCTCCCTCTTCCCTCACCCCAGAATACCCCTTTGCAGCAGAAACTAATTTCAGCTAAGTGCTGACCACACTCCATAGATGTGAGGCCATCTCTGTGCTGAAAGTAAAATCCAAAGGACTCTTTGTCTTGTGTAAGTGATCAATTAGATTAATCCCTTCTTTTCCACAAAATAGCTGGCTGCTCACAACGGAGGTGGACCACCAGGCATCCAGGGTTATTCTGAAGTAGTTTCTAAATCAAGCCAGAATTTATTCAGCTTCTAGGTAGGGAATCCCCATCCCTGTATACTTAGTCAGTGATTGGAATATTTGCAGATCACATCCAGCTTAAATTCTACTCACCTTTTGCCAGTCTTAAATGCACAGATTTGGAATTGTCTTCTGCAAAAGAGTGGAATTTATTCTTATAGTTAGACATAAAACATTCATTTTTCTAGTATGAGATCAGACATATTTCAAGCTCTTACAATTAACTCATCGAAACTACTCAGAAGTGGTTACCTCTGAAATTAGCTTAGCAAGTGTGATCAAAAATATCTATTCCTAAATGATGATCAGAATCATAGCTAAAAGCTATTCTATAGACTACTCCTGTTTTCAAACTGGTGATGTGTCTTTTCCTCTTTCAGCTGCAGCTTTACAAGTATGAACTCGCATGTGGTTGTTTTTCTGGGTTAAAAAGGGTACAAGTGATGCTGCAAGGTAGAAGCTTTCCAGTAGGTTTTCAGAGCTGCAGCTGCACCACCTCCCTCTCTTTTTCCCACCCCATTTTTTTTTAAAGAATGGAAGAACAATATAAATCTAGAAATGAAAAAAAAAATTACTTTTTTATTGCTTCTAGAAGTTTCTGCCATGATATACTTTTTAATTGTGAAATGGCTACACTTAATCTGGAATAGTAGCAGAGTATTGTAGACAATTATTTGTTTAGAGGCAGTTTTGAAATATTGAAAGCCATTTTTCCCATGGCTGAGTTTTGCACAGATGTATCCATTAGCCTCTCAGTCAAAAGGTGTTTGAACTTGTTAAGGGAACAATGTATTTCCAGGTTGTTCCAGTTACAGACAAAAGCCCTAGGCAAGAGTGTTGTGGTAGTCTTTGTTCTGATATAGTGAACCTTGATGAACAGAAAATTCTATAGAAATCATAGTGGAAACTCAGAAAATATAGCAATTATGCAGATTAAATCTATCCAGTGGACTTCAATACTTATTTCCAAATTCTCCTCTTACTAACTCTCAAGATTTTGTTTTAGTGTCCTAGAGAAAGGCTCATATTACCGATGTGATACTAATGTAAACACTGTGATTGCAAAGTACTGCATTTGTGGGTTTTCTTGGCTTGGAGAGTCTCAGTCAAGGAGGACATTTTCTTAAATATTTTTAAAATTAATTCAGCCATTATCAAGAAATCTATATGAATGCACTAACCACGGAAGTTTAACATTTTATGATAATGTTTTCCATTTGTGTAACTAAATAAGTCGTAAATTAGGTTCCAATCCAGTGTTGTTTACTCCACAACTGCAACGGTTCTTTCAAAAATCATTCACAAAATGCTAGATGGTAAAAATAGATAAGATATTTTTCTGCTCTGAGTATAAATATTAGCATATAATTACACCAGTATATTTGTGTAAATCATGACGTACAGTTCAAGTCAAAAGAATGTTTTGGTGAGAGGGGAATAAACCCTCAAAACTTTTGAAAGGATGTAAAAATACAATTTTAAAAACCAATGAATGTGTCAAGTCAATTTAATTTATTCAGCATATACTGAGGTATGTTTAGAATATTACAAGATAGATTACATGTATATATGTGCTACCTGCATACACCCACAGTCACACACAGACATGCAGGCATCACCTATAGCAGTGACTAATGTTACTCAAAAGAACAGCTGCCATTCTGAATCTTAGGACTATATGAACAATACAAACTTTCAAGGCCATCTATAACTTTCTAAATTTCACCAAACCTTCTCCATGACTTCCTCCACAATCACAGAATCATAGAACTATAGAATTACTAAGGTTGGAAAAGATCTTTAAGACCATCAAATTCAACTGTCAACCCAGTACCACCACCATGTCCACCTTTAAACCATGGCCTCAAGTGCCATGTCCACAAGTTTTCTGAGCACTTCAAGGGATGGTGAATCCACCACTTCCCTGGGCAGCACATTCCAATTCTTGACAGCCCTTCCATGAAGAAATTTTTCCCGATGTCCAACACGAACCTCCTCTGGCACAACTTGAGGCCATTTCCTGTTATCTTGTCACCTGGGAGAAGAGTGACATCCATCTCACCACAATCTCCTTTCAGGTAGCTGTAGAGAGCAATAAGATTTTTCACAAGCCTCCTTTTCTCCGGAATAAACACCCTGAGCTCCCTCAGCCACTCCTCATAGGACTTGTTCTCCAGACACTTCATCAGCTTCATTTCCCTTCTCTGGACACACTCCAGCCCCTCAATGTCCTTCTTGTACTCACAGGCCCAGAACTGAGCACAGGATTTGAGGTGTGGTCTCACCAGTGTAAGAACCGGGGGACAGTCCCTGCCCTGGTCCTGCTGGCCACATTCTTGCTGATCCAGACCCAGATGCCGTTGGCCTTCTTGGATACCTGGGCACACACTGGCTCATGTTCAGCCACTGCCAAACAGCACCCTGAGGTCTTTTCGGCCTGGGCCATTTTCCAGCCACTCTGCCCCAAGCCTGTAGCACTGCAGGGGTTGTTGTGACCCAAGGGCAGGACCCAGCACATGGCTTTGTTGACCCTCACACCACTGGCCTTGGCCCATCAATCCATCCTGTCCAGATCTCTCTTCAGAGCCTTCCTACCCTGCAGCAGATCAACACTCCCACCCAGTTTGATGTCATCTGCAAACTGACTGAGAGTGTCCTCTCTCCCCTCATCCAGGTTATCAATGAGGATGTTAAACAGAAGTGGCCCCAATACTGAGTCCCAAGGAAAACCATGCGTGACCAGCCACCGGCCAGATTTAATTCCATCCTCCACTACTCTTGAGCCCAGCCATCCAGCCCAGTGAACAGTGCACTCACCCACACTATGGGAAATCATTTGCTCCAGAAGAATCATGTGGGAAATGGTGTCATATGCTTTACCAAAGTCTAAGTAGACAACATCCACAGTTTTTCCCTCATCCACTAAGTGGATCACTTTGTTGTAGAAGGAAATCAGCTTGGTCAAGCAAGACCTGTCTTTCCTAAACCCATACTGGCTGGGCCTGGTCCCCTTGTTGTGCTGTACTTGTTGCATGATGGCACTCAACATGATCTCCTCCATGACCTACCCCAGAGCTGAGGTCAGGCTGATAGGCCTACAGTTTCCCTAATCCTTCTTCTGACCCTGCTTATAGAGGGTATATCACATTTGCCAACTTTCTGTCACCTGGGACTTCCCCAGCTGGCCAGGACCAATGATAAATGAAGGGAAGTAGCTTGGTGAGCTCTTCCACCAGCTCCCTCAGTACTTTTGGGTGAATCCCATCTGGCCCCAGGGACTTGTGAAGGTCTAAGTTGTATAGCAACTGGATTAAGGTGACTTCATTCTGCTCCCTGTCTCTGTCTTCCAATTCAGGGGGCTGGGTACCTTGATGACAACTGGACTTGTTATTAAAGACTGAGGCAAAAAAGGCATTAAGTACCTGAACATTTACCTCATTTGTTGCTGCTTTTTTTCCCACCACATCCAACAGAGGATGGTGATATTCCTTGGCTTCCTTACTGTGCTGGCATATTTGTAGAAACACTTTTTTGTTGTCTTTTACAGCAGTATTAAGTTCTAGGTGGGCTTTGGCCCTTCTAAATTTCTACCTGGATGTTTGTTCAAACATATGTCTCCTCTACACTCGTTCACTTTTACATCATGACTTGATCTTTAATAAAAGAAAGGAATAGTTAACAATTATAGTTACATGTTTGGAGAATACGGAGATGAAAAAGAAGCGTCATAGAGTGTGACTTACCATTTTCCACTGTAAATATTTGCTTTGAGCATTTATATTTTAAAAGTCCAAAGAAATATGCCTTTCCCCCCTGTTCTATATGGGTATATTTTTTGACACACACATGCAATACTGTCTCTTTGAGGTTTCAGGTATAACCTTTTTTCCTAGTATTTATGTTTTCCTAGTATCCCTAATATTCATCTGATGTGTAGTGGTCTGAGCAAGATCTGTTTGGGAATTAAGGATGATACATAACATATATTGAAGAGGAGAGGGCAAAAGTTCTCATCATAGGAGTTTTATAGGATTGTGTGGAAAGGGTTAAAATGTTTCAAACTAGCCATGAGTTGCTCTCGAGTGATTAGGTGTAACTCCCAATTAAAGATCAATAAAGCCTTTAAAGTGATTTATAAAAATGGATTAGTAAGAAATGTCCATTTAGAAACTACTGTGAGTAAAATCACTATACTCTCTGTCATATTGATCCGGCCTTTATGTCTAAACACGCATTAACTGGGGCAGACAATAAAAATTAATCCTCTTCTTTCGTAAAATGGAAGGTCATTTTCCCAACTGTCCCTAGGGGGAATTATGTCATTAAACATGCTACTAAGACATTTTATTAAATCTGACTAGGCTGTTTGCATAAAAGTAAATTAGAGCAGTCAATATTGGAAAGAGAGGGATTTTAAGAAGCAATAACTAGAGGTATTTATTGTAAGTGTATTATACAACAGATGCATAATTAAATTCAAAACATCTCCATTAAAATAATGTTAAGGGCCTGGCTCAAATGACAAAAGGCACGATTTTCAGAGCCCTAAGCATGCCCTGTTGGACCTAAGCATTTCAGGGGTCTCCAAGCAGTAGGGGACTTGACATACCATATGTGCTGATATTCTCCGCTCCGTCCCCTCCAGGATAATTTATAAATAAAACCACTGAGCAAAGGGGTGAAACTGTAACTAGCGCCAACCCCACTGAGACGGTGCCCTCTATAAAACACCTGCAGCTTCAGTTCCAGCATCCATCTCTTTACACGCATGTTCCCTCGAATAAGAAGTATCTTTCAACACTGTAAGAAAAACAGAAAAGGGGAAAGAGGAGAAGTCATTTAAGATTATGTTCTGCTTAAGGTGTGTATCCTTCAGGCTGCTGCTGCACACAGGCTCCATTTGCGAAGACCACAGCAAAGCAGAGAGTTTACACCTAAATATAACATCTCTGCCATGGCACCCTGTGAAAGCCTTTGTGTCTGAATGCACCCTGGGGTCACTCCTGGGCCAGATAGTGTATAACAAACAATTTTTTTGAAGGTTAAAGTCAGAATTTCAAGTTGCATTTTTATGTCTCCTTGTGTGGTGCAGACCTCATTGCTATACCTCTGGGTAGGTGACCTCCTTCCCATCATCTCTGTCTCTGATTGACCTCCCCACTTCTACAAAAAAACTCAGCAGTGGTTAAGCCACTGAGACTGCTCCATATTGTACTGTCCACATAGGAATGTGTTGTCTTCACAGTCTCTAGTCAGTTTTACACATCAATTGGTTGTCTGCTATCTCTAAATAACACAGAAGATAAATTGACATATGGGACATCTTTGTTTTAGAACTTTAGCAGAGTGTAGGTCTTGGCCACAGACAGAGGACATATTAATTCCAGTAATATGCACCCTAATGCTACTTTTATGATTAGAAATATTTTTAGAGTAGCACCACTGAATTGTTTCTAATTTTGCCAAGGATAAGACAAAAAAAAAAGATATTTTCTCCTTTTTACCTGCAAATATCCTACATTAAATCAAGTCCATAGATGAATCTCCAGTTTGAAAATGCACCAGGTATGAGGAGACCCTGTGATTTTGAAACACAGACTTGAGTCTTGGTTTCATGCTTGGTTGAGGCATAAAGATTCTGTGCCACAGAGTAATCATGGTGGGTCAGACCCCCCAAAAGGTCTGAGTGCCTCGTATGGCAGCTGTGTAAGTGCTTTAGAAGGAAATTGGTGGAGCGAGTGTAACTGTAACCAAAGGAAGAGGAAATGGATGCCAGGGCCATGCACACAGTGATGGGACTTGAACACATGGAAGTAGAAAGGACTAAAAAATATGATAGTGTCTCTGCTTCGTGCATACTAAGATATTATTTTTTCCATTCTACATTTTGACCAAAGAGTGAAAAACTGAATAATTCCATATTTTGGAAGATGTTTGGCAGAAAAAAAAAGACTATTTAGGAATGCCATTTTGACCATTTAAAATCTCCTCCCTGATTTCCTTGCAATAAAATGGTTATAACAATCTTTACACACTATTGATTAAAAAGAAAAAAAAGAACGACTTTGTAATATCTAGCAGTTTTCTAAACTGTTTATTGAGGAATTTGGACATATACAGATTTTCTGGTAATATTTATATCTGATTCATGGCCTGAATCTCTGAAATTCATAGTCAATAAATGCATTAAATGATACAACAATTAGACTTTGACATGAAAAGAAATACAATAAATTCATAAATTATTTGCTTGGTAAATAAGTTCAGGCCATGTATCTCTTCAAGGAAAATATTTAAGTCATTCTTATACATGGTATAGAGTAAGTAATGTGTACGAAGCCCGTTCTGCAGAGAATACAGATCGTGAGTGTCCAATTTGAACATGTTAATCCAACCTAAGACTTTTTTTTTTCTTTTTCTTTTTTTTTTTTCTCCCACCAAAGCTTCAATATGCATCTGATCTCAGGATATTGGATTTTTCTCTGAGAAAAGAAATAAATTACTTATCTGGGGAATAAACCCAGTCTTCTCTCTCTGTACTGCTCACCGTATATATTGTGCTAAAATAAGGTTCACTGATTCTAATGTAAATCTCTAAAGCTGAACCATGATAATATAAGTTTCTGCATTTTATGTGGTAGGTAAGTAGGTTGCATCTTTAAAAAAAAGTAGTAAGAGAGATTAGTGATTGTACCTAAGGAGAAAGGGAACAGGCTGAAATACCTTTAGGGTCCAAAACTCCTTGACAGACTAGGAAAAACAGTTCAAACACACTTGTTTTCTTTTAAAATTAAGATGCATCTTGCAATACGACTGTTTCCCCCCAATCTTGCTTTTTACACACACATTTTATGACATCAAGATTTGTCTGTATGGGCAATTCATACCAGTACAAACCAGCTTGCATCACTATTAAAAGATCTGCATCTAAAAGACCCTATCCTTTTTAAGGATGTCATTGTCAACATTTCTGAGGGATTTTCACTCTTGCAGAAACACGAATTAATTTATCTTCTAAAGAAGTTACACGGTAGCTCTTTGCTGTCTAACGTGATGCTTTCTCACATGGCTTTGCTGCTAACCCCAAATGTCCAATCTCCTTATTGAAATACCTTTTTCTAGCCTGGAGTCAAAGTAATGAATGATAACTCTCTCTGCTAGCACAGACAGGTTCAGCTTCTCTATAAGTCCAGAGTGCCTATCAAAGATACCTCACCATGCAGCAGTGTCCCAAGTAGGCCATGGATCACGTCTGCCCCTGGGAGACTTTGACTTGGCAAAAGCACTGATTATAGCACTGTCTGGGAGAGTGACTGCACAGGATCTGGGTTCAAGGATGGCTTACTAAAACAGAAAGGAGAAAGGTGGAGCTCTTATATTGGTGTAAATATTTTGCCTTGTTTCAGCAATTCTGACAGGATTCCTGGCTGGGAATACCATTATAGATTTGATAGCAATGCAAAGCCAATTGGCAAGAGTATTCCAGTAAATAAGCAAACAAAA
>WEKY01040942.1:10043-93347 GCA_013390045.1 Picathartes gymnocephalus
TTTTTTTTTAACAAGCAGATATGCTTGTCAGATGCGAAGCTGTTTGATGTTTAACAATCCAGCTGTGGTTCTGTAGATTGATCCAGTCACCCAGGCTGACACTCCCACTGTCACCAATCTTTCAGTTCCTGGAAATGTTCAAGATACCAAAAGCATGGTATGAAAGGCTAATAAACAATATAGGACTTACAGTGGTGTTTTGCTCTGTCACACTGACTGGATATTTATTGCCAGTGATGGATATGGACATATTTAATGGCAGTGAGATACTGTAAGTTCTGAATACAACTATTCCACTTTCCAGATTGTACCTTCTCTGAGAGTTCTGAGAAGGAGCAATTACAACTGGTAAGCATGCCAAAAGATGAAGGGCCTGCTCCAAAAATCTCTAGTTACTCTTCACTGATATTTCCTCTCATCTTATCTATGTCCCAGCTTCTGGATTAGAGCAGCTCTACAAAACAGTATACTTAACCTATATGTTCTGTGCTGGCCTCATTTCCTTCTCTATGCCAGATGGGCCAGATTTAAGAAAGTGTACTACATAATTTGGCTGCTGAGAGCCATCATTCTGTAGCTTTATTATTAAGTACCTATCATGTTTTGATCATCGAGGAAATTAATCCAATTAATCAGTGCATAATAATAATCAGCACAAATCTTTAGTGAGTTTTTTTAAAAACAAAAATCTTATCAGGGTACTTTTTCCAGAAGAACCTTAGCAAGATATTTTAACTCATGCAAATCTGAGAAAAGTGCAGCATAAGTACAACTTCATCTTTTTTTTTTTTAAACTAGTAAAGAAGTTCATTACAGTAACTGCCAAAAAGATAGGCAAAATATTACATAGCACTAGTAAGTCAGAAGTGCCTCAATGCCAAAAAATAATTTGAATGTTACTGCAGCTATATCAAGTGACATCTGAAACACAGAAAGAAGGGTTCAGCACTTGCATAATGAACCTACACTCTCCTTCACCCTTTAAATAGTGAAAAGGCCCTTCCTGTCATGCAGACATGTAGGCATTGTCTGGGTTGAATAACAAGAAGTTACCCAGGAACTTCTACAGAACAGGCTTTCTAGGGAACAGGAAAGAAAAGGGTGACCTTGGTGTAAGCCTATCTGGTCTACCAGGGAGACTAGGGAAAAAGATAGGAAGACAAACAGGCAGCTAATGGTGTCAATGGATGGAAGGCATTATTCTCGGAAAACATTCTCTGTCAGACTAGGCATCCCTCTTCTTTCTCTTTCCCCTTAGGCACACTGTTGCATATCCCGATTTTAGGGAACTTGTCATATTAAAAAGAACAATTTTGGTTTGTTCTGTGATCACTCTTTCCTGGCCTGGCAGGGAAAAGAAGTGGTAGATGGCAGCTACATTTCTCTGATCCCTCTATCTCACTATCTCAGATAGTGGGATTGAGGCCAATCACATTAGTCCCTTAAATTCCTGACCAGCCTCCAACAGCAAAGCATAATATACTGCCTAGGAGCCCTTTCTTACCTTTTCTCAAGTGAGCTCCTCCTTCCAGGTTTTATAAATTGAAATATCATTTGTCCTTTATTTAAAATCAAGAATTACTTGGTCTTCTTGAATAGTTGGCAGTCTACAGATTGAAAATAAAATTCTGGAGGATTTTGATTTTTACTTCTTGTTGGAAGGGTTCTGCCTAGGTAGCAACATGGTACAGAGAATGACTTAATTCATAATGAAATCACTACTTTTATAAAGCAAACCCAATAACTTTGAAGAGGCAAGGGCTGTGGCATAGTAAGAGAGGAAGTATGTAATTTTCAGAGCTCTTTGTACAGATACAGCGTGATTGTACTTCTGTGTATATCTCAGTGTGCATGAACTGCAGAGTCTCACACTACATAAGGACTTTAAGTAATAGAAAGGAGTGCTGGATACTTAAGGAGTGCTGAATGCACACATTGGAGGACAATCCTTTTGTAATAGCAGGGGTTCATAACAACATTATCTTTACTTAAATCCAGGTGCCTGTTTATAGGAATCATTGAATGATTTTCCTGAAATGAACTCTTTCTTGAGGAGATAAAATCCACATACAAATAGTTCAAAAATGGTACTACAGCCCAATATACTTCTCACCAATGTGGTCAATGTATTTACAGACCAGCTTCCATTAGGGTTGTCATGGTTTCACTAAAGGAATAAAGGAATATCTTGTTCATCTGATTCCCCTGAGACTTTACCAAAGACAAATAGATATTGGCTAAAGAATTCTCAATAAAAATGACAGGACGTATATTTATAGGACAAAATTACAGAGATCCTTGTTTGGGTCTGATTCAGCAGTAGGGAGAATTCAAGCAGTGTATCCTGTGCTAGCAAATCTGAGGGCAGATTGGATTTTTCTGCCAGGAAAAAGAGGACAAAAGGACAGATGTTCTGGAGAGTGAATAGCTGTGCACACAGAGAGTACTCTGGGTTAGAAATATTGTCCTACACAATTCCTAGAAACTCCTAAGCAGTTCTTAGAAAATCTTTGGTGTCCTGGGCATCCTGATGAGCTTATCTGCCCAGTCTTAAAGATTCTGAGTAAAACTAAGGAATTTATAACATTAACCATTACTATCCAAACACAGTTATTCATTGCTACGAATAATAGGTCAGCTAAAGAAATTCTGGTTTTATAAAAGTTTCCATCATCTCACAGGTGCTCTCTGTTCTTCTTTTCTTGTTCTCTCTCTTTTTACTCTTAACATGCTCATTCCTCTCTAGACCAATACCCCACTGTTTCTGTGATAGGCCCTTTTGTGACATTCAACAGGATGATGATGCCCTCTCTGCACTCTACACCTCTTCTAATTTTTCTCTCAGTCTTTCCTCAAAAAAAGCTCCACTGAAAGCCCAGAATTAGCAGAAGCCAAGAAAAGAACCTCCGTGGAGTTTATTTTTCATGTGTAAAATAGTATTTGCATTTTCTTAGCCGAAAGCATACTTCAGATGCTAGCTATTGCATTGGTGAGGACTGCACTCAGGAATAAATATTCCTGAATTTTCTGGAATATAGTCATGGCAGTCATGGAAGTCTAAGAGTGGAAGCAAGAGGTGTTCATAAATGCTCTGTTTCCTTTACGTTGAATTTTCTTAGTGTACCTTGTTAATGATGGTCAGTATTCAGTGATAGTTTTTTTAATGAATTTTCCTATTAGCTCAGGGGTTTAACATAACTGTGAGAATGATCAACTCCCAGCTGATCCTGAACTTATGTGGGATTTGCTGCTCCAGCTGGATCCCTACAAATCTATGTGGCATGATGGGATTCATTCAACATCTTCATTAATGACATGGATGCAGGACTGGAAAGGATATTAAGCCACTTCACAGATGATACAAAATTGGGAGGAGCTGTTGACTCCCTCAGAGGCAGGGAAGCCCTGTGAGACTGGGCAATCACCAAGAGTAGGAAGTTCAGTAAGTGACAGGACCCGGAATGGCCTAAAGTTGTGTCAGGTGATGCTTATTTTGGCTATTAGATAAAGGTTCTTCACCCAGAGGGTGGCTGGACACTGGAACAGGCTGCCAAGGAAGTGGTCACAGCCTGACAGAGTTCAAGAAGTGTTTGGAAAATACTCTTAAGCGCATGGTGTGACCCTTGGGGATGGTCCTGTGCAGGGCCAGGAGTTGGAATCAGTGATCCTTGAGTCCCTTCCAACTCAGCTGATTCTGTGATTCTGTAAATTATAATTTGCTACAGGAAGGGAGAGGGAAAACCCTGGAGCATTGTTAGTATCTGGGTGTCAGCAATGACCTGGACTTTGCTACACAACGGGTGTGTGATCCTATAGAGCAGATCACTGAAATACCTAAGCATGCAGCACCCATCAGACACAAGGCAACTCCCAGGGATACTGAAATTTGGGATTAGACGTATATTGTGAGTGCAATGCAACGCCCCTTGATGTACCATGACAACATCCAATCCAAGAATTCACACAATGAGCTTTAGGATTTTTTATCCTTGACTTTTTCACTCATCTAGTTACAAAATTCTTTCCATAGGGTAATCAATGTCAATCTGAATCAATATAATTTTATTTTTGGCTGGAAGTCTGTTTGTCTGGAAGACTGGTTTGTCTGAAGACTGTTAAGCATTTAGAGATTTAGAAATTTACACCATTTTCGTCTAAATTTTTTGTGATTGATTTTGATCTTTTGATCTCCTGGTGATGTTTCACCTTAGATAATTCCCTGCCACCAAATAGATTCACACAAGCTCACCATTTCCTACCATGCTGCTGTTCCTACCCGTCCAGTGCTTTTAGCAATCACTGCCACATTTAAAAGGCAGCTGTGGCAGGTTAGTTCTTTATGAATGTGACTGGTGAGTTTGATGCTATACCTGAGGTTTCAAAAGGACAAGTGGTTCCCTGGGAAGAGGGGCATAAAGGTGACCCAGGCTGGCTGGAGGCTCTTCTGATTGTTTCTTCTGCAACTATGAGCTACGAGGACAAGCAGAGACAGACAGGTCCAGGCAGAAGTAGGACACATTTTTCATGGTCTTCATTCCACCTTCTGTGCTGTGTTTACTTGAGTAAAAGAAAGATGGTGGGAGGAGATTGGGGCATAGATAACTATTGCTGCTGGGGGTGCAGCAAGCACCATAGCAGCCATGCAGAATTGTAGCTGCCATAGGGAGAGATCACCAGATATTTAGAGTGGAATACACAGAATGTGTTTTGCATTGTAAAATAAATACATTTTCAGAATCACTTTGTTTTGGAGCTAATCTTTGTTTGTGTTTGGGGCTAGATGGAGCTGTGGTAGTGAAGAGAAGATAAAACTTTTTGTGTTGTGGAGAAATCCAGGGGCTCCCTTGATCTTTATTATGAGAATAGATTTATTTCAGGAGTGCTTTAACTTGATTCTAAGAAAAAGATACTAACAGCCATAACCTGTCCTCTAGGAAGGCTTTCATTTAACTCCAAATGTCCGGCCAGTGACAGTCCTTGTACCACTTTTGCTTTGTGGAGATTCCCTGTAAGCAGGCTATTATCAGATACTCTCTGGCAGTTTCTTTCTGTTGCCAGAATGACTGAAAGACTTTCAATACAAACAAAAATCAAGTGGCAGTCAAGGCTTAGAGTCACCTCTATATGGGTCACCAGGTTCTTCTCAGTTCTCTCCCATGGAGAAACAGAAAGCCTGAGAATCAGTTCTTCCACTCCTTGTCCGCACTCTTAATAACATTTTAAACAGCACATATACCTCACGTGCTTTATTTAGTACAATTTTTTTTTCAAAAGCTGTGAAGGAAAAGGCACCATTTTGAATGCATTTTATGAAGAAGAGAATGTCTCTCTCTGAGCTACTGCATGCCTGTCCCTTTTTGTTCCCAAAGCCATGCCCCTGGAGTGTAAATGCGAGTCTCTCATGAGGTGAAGAAGTTATGGTGTGGAGTTGTGAGAATATGGCCTTTATCTGCATTCCGGGAATGGTTTTGTTCTCCACTCTCTGCTACGTGACGAGGAAGGACTAAAAAGCCTGGACACCCAGACAAAAAGAGGGCCATTTAGCCTTTTCTCTGAAGCCCAGGATCCTTGCTGGGGGATTATTTTAGGCGGGGCTGTGTTTGGGCTGAGGGGTCTGGTTTGTACTCAAAGCCAGGCAGCAGATGTCAGGCCTCAGAATTGCTCACAAAATGATGACCTTGCTGGGTCAAGGCCCATACAACCTGCTTTGCCTCAAGCTGTGTCAAACACAAGCAGCAGAAAGATTTTCCCCAGGCACGCCTGTCTGGGCGACCAGCTATTCCCAAGTCTCCCTGTAGACTGAATTCCTTGTGAAATTCTACAGCTCTGAGAAAAAGAACTCCTGACAGTTAACTTGCCTTTTTCTTTTTATTTAAGTAATGAATAAGGCAGTGAAGGTTTTTCAGGGGGTAGAGGTCTAATGCATTATTATGCTTTTTTTTTGTTGTAACAATTTATATTGTCGGGAAAGTTTGTTTGGGGTTTCCATGTGTGACTAAAATGTGTTAGTACAGATAGTGTCAAATATAGAGATGATATACTTGAAGAAACAAATGTGAAAAAGAGGGCTGTGTATCAAATGTAATCCATGGCAAATTCACATTGTATATTGGATGTAAATATCTCCAGCGTGATGATCTTTAGAGGGGGAAGAACATCTACTGTGATTAAGGACATCAAATTATATTTGCTATAGTTATTGTCTTATTGGGAAATATTCACAGTCAAGGGTTTAAAAATGTAATAAAAAGTGGATCAATATGTGTTTGAGGATTTCATCAATTGGATATTAACAGTACTAGTCCTTCTGACCTCTTTTCTTTGAGCTATTCCCTTGATCAGAGCAAAAACGATCTAATAAATTAAGGGTTTATTCATCATGTGCTGACTTTGTTTCATATTTCTATTTTCTTGCATACAAAACTGAAAAAGCAATGTATGATTCCTGAATATGGTTTGATTCCTATAACACTGGATGAACATTACATTTCTTATAAGCAAAAATTTCAACCAGATTTCTGCAGAATGAAAATCAAAGAATTTTGAGTGATATCATAAGATATTTAACACTTCAGTTAATACCAGTATAGCTTGGCAAATCAACAATGGTTGGCAGTTTTCACATTGAATTTACCCTTTTGCACAGGCTGAATTTCTGCAAGCTTTGGAAAAGTTTTTTGTTTTTTTTCCTTTTGTTCATTTGTGCACAAAGGTCACTTCAAGGGTAATTCACTGGACATTGCAAAGCTTATCTGCCCTCTGTATTTGTGGTGACGTGCATGTGTCCCTGGCTCTGGGCCCTGTATCCCAAGTGAATCATCAGAATGATGTTCCTGAAAATAAAATGTTTTGAAGCATAGGAAAGCACCAAACTGACTTTTTAGGACTTAATCAAAATGAGGAAGAACAGATATGAAAGATATTTCTGTTGCCTTTTTGATTCCCCCCTGAAGAAATCAGAAAAAATTCACTTTATGTGAAAGAAATAATACTTTCTAGAGAGTCATCTACAGTGATCAGATTTTTTTATAGACAGAAGCACAGAGGCAGACAGATACAGATAGTAGCATCTTTTGTTTTCCAATAATTCATGTTCTGTGAAGAGAATAATTAGCTTGATGTAAAATTATACATGTATAATTATAATAGTAGTGATTCAGTCATGAATTGTGCCTTATTTTTTGTTCACATCTGGACAGGTGAGCTAAACATTAATGAACTTTTACTTGGGAGTGTTCTGAGTTGCATAGGTACAAGGAATGCTGTCCATTAATAATGACAACAGGAGTTTTTCCTTTGACATGGAGCCAAGATTTCAGGACATTTTCTTACATGTGTCTTTTCAGTATGGAATAAAACATTTCTAGATAGGGATACTGAACATTACATCTGTCAGAATAACATATGTAATTTTTCTTAATTTACTTAAGTGTGTATGTGAAAATGTATATAGAAATGAATTTATTTATAACTCCTAACTAAAGAGTTTTTGAAATACATAGTCTTTACCGTGTGTCTAGGATTAAGATGTATTGTTTCTCAAGAAATGTGATGCTGATTAATTCTCTGCAGTGTTTGCAAATGCTTTGCTGTCCTCAGCCACACTCATCCTTTACTTCATTTGATTGTGGACACTGTGTTACAAACCTGAAGGGACTTGATGCTTTCCCCTAGTAGTAAATGTATTATAGACCAAATAAAATTATGAAGAGAAGCATTTGCTTAGGAAAACGTTTTCTTCTTGAAAAGGGTTTCTGTGCCACATGAACTTTTGGAATACCTGCATTTTCTGTGTAATAACATTTTCTGCTTTTGTTGTTTAAGAGCACCTATCCCCAAGCTCCAAGGGTCCTGTGTCAGTTCCTGCTCAGGGCTATTGATATGCAACTGCCTTTACCATAGAACTTTGTTCAGAGCTATTAAAAAGGGAAAAAAAGAGCTTGTACAGATAATCAGGGAAGACTATTCTATCATTAATTCAAAATCATGTAAGTCACATGAAGTTCAGTGTAAAATTCTGATATTTAGTTATTAGAGATGGATTTGTACACAGCTCTCTTCTCCTGGAAAAGAGATGCAGTCTCTTTAAAAATTTCTTATCCCTCTTTCTCTCTCTGAAGATAGATACCATAAAAGAAACCTAAAATTTAATAAAGGAAAAAAATAATATATCTGTAGTAAAGCAAAATGGTTATTCCTCTCAATATCATCCAGTCTGAAGCATGATAAGATATATTCAAAAGGTCTAGAGCCAAATGATTTTCTAGGTCAATGCTGGAAACTAGTAATTTTTAGAACTAGACATACGCATTTTTGTCCATATTTCACTCTCAGGTTACTTTTCAGTACTACTGTCAAATAGTCCTGAGAAAAACTTATCAAATTTAATTCATTTTGCATGTCATTATATACCTTTTGAAGGTGTACTGTATGAAAATTAAGGAAATACTCCCAGACTCTGTAGTCACATGTTTTGTGGATAGATTTATTCTTAAGAAGGTGTCAGTATAATAAGAATGTTAAAGCAAATACAAACCAATTTACTTCAGGATATAAAAGACACTTTACTTTTCCTTTTTTTTTTTTCCCCCAGAGTTTATTGAATAGACAGGAAAATAATGCATACCTTTATTTATCCTGACATTTCTTGACAGTTTGCAGTGCAAATCCTAATCTATATTAGAAATAATCATCTCTCTAACTATCGTGAAATCTTGTAGCTGAAGGTCAGACTCATATGTGTTTATTCTGTTTTAATATCATCTGCTTCAACAAACAACCATATTGATTTCATGAAAATGGTCCAGTTAGATAAAGCAGAACTTCCCCACGTAAGCAGAAGGAAGGTAAAAAGCTATTCTTTTAAAAATCCCAACAGAAAGTCAAGATGAAAACCAATGTTCCAATGGAGTTCTGTAACTGTGAGAATGGCATGACACTGTTTGCTTTGAGTTAAATGCGTGCTACACTTGTCCATTCTTGGGGAATATTACAAATACATTTTGGTACCAAGGTAATATGAAATGCTTAGCTTGAAAATAGATATTCTTTGCTCACAGGAACTGAAGAGCTAATATTAGGGTTTTGTCATGTGAGTAGGAGCATTGTCATTTGAAATTAAATGAAGCTTTTGAAGTTTTAATGCTTCTTTGATGCACAGATACAAGTGAAACTGTCTTACACAAGTAAAAACCAAGTTATTTTAGTTGCATCTTCCTTCAGTCAGAATACAGTATCTCAGAGCAGATCCAACATTAAGACTTCTATATCTCAAGAGATTTACTAGAAGCAACCTGCCCTTTTTTGGTAGCATTTGGGAGATCAGCATTGCGTCAACCCTGAACATATTTAGTTTTGTATGTCATACTTTAAAAAAACTTTATAAATGGTAGCTCCTAGATCTAGACTGATTACACATATTCTGAGTGCTTAATGATATGCAACACATGGAGAGATACAGCATACAATTATAAAGATGTCATTCATGTAGGCACATGCCTGATTATACAATAGAAGTTGTGGTTTTGCATCTACTAATCTCAGAAACTGTGATATTCAGCAGATTGATTTTGTGCAATTCCTGATCATCTCTTCTTTAAATAAGGCTATTTTTGCTTAGCAAGACTTTAAGCTGATTGGCAGAGTCTTCCATACCTGAAAATCCTGAACTGCCTTCATGTCAAAGTCCCAGCTTTCTCCATATGCATTCATATTACTCTCCTAATTTCCCATTGAACAGCTCATCAGATGTTTGCATGAAGGCTAAGGCCCACTTTAAGGAAAGGGATAACAATTTTCCCATTTTCTTTTCTGCTTCATTTCTGGTCATAGTGAATATGTTATGCACAGTGCTCCCTGGCAGCTGGGATCTTATGTTGAAACAGAATACAGATATTCTAAGTTCCAGTCCCATTAAAAAAGGCAATTTTCCCTTGTGGTAGGTCCAACTGTACCTCAGTTATATCCACTCAAGCCCTGGGAGCTAAGAGATGAGTTTGGCCCTGCATCTGTATCTGTACCTTCCTTCAAAAGACAGAAGCACTGTGAGGACGTTACTCATCTAAGGGTGCCAAAATTTGCTGCTCCAGGAACGAATGCTGCCACATAGGAACAGATAAAAATGAAAACAACTTGAAAAAATTCAATTAGATTAACAGAGACAAGTGAGCGCTTGCCCAGCCATTCCTGAGCAACAATTTATTCCTAGGGTGGTGTGAGAGACTCAAGCCAGCGGTCAGCAAGCTGACAAATCTGTCAGCTTTGCTGGGTGGCTGTCACTCAAACCAGGTGCCTGCTGTGTGTTGTGGCGCTCCTTGTATTAACACCCTGCTGAGATAATTCTTTTTTAACCTTTTTTTTTGCCACCAAGAGGGTCTGCCACCACACTGCTGTTTTTCATCTTGTTAATTGAGTCATTTATTTCGTTAAAAGGTGAAACTTTATCAGGGTTTGTGTGCCAAATGTGAGAAGGCATATTTAATGATACATCAAATGTTAGAAGCATGCAGGTGCCTCTGTGTATGCTCTTTAAAATGCTGAGAGGCGAGGTAGTTCTTGTAAATTAAAATCACCTGATATTAACTAAAAATAGGTATTTTGTTCCCAGGCAACAATGCAAATACACTGTACATATGTGTATATGTGTTTGTTACTAAATATATGAAGCATAGATATTTATATTTAATTTTCAATCAGCAGATTCATCCATATTCGAAAGCAGCTAACTGCAGGGATAAACAATACAAGAGCAGAATTCAAAATTATGTAAAAAAAGTCAGGAATTTCTAGGGTGGTTGCTAAAAATAATGTTTGAAAAAACTTTCAAGCTTCTCCAAAGATTTTCCTATCACTGATTACCACCACTCTTCCTGGGGTAATTTGTTCATTTCCATTTTCTAGGTATTTCTCAAGCAGTTAGTTAGGGGTTTTTTTGTAGCCTTGTTAGGAAGGCCATTTATTTGTTTAATTAGAGTCTGGGCAAGCCTCCAACGAAATTGATGAGAATCTCTCCACTGCCCTCAATGGCTGTTGACTCATCCTTCCAGGTCTGCTTTTATGAGGAAATTAGTCTGGAGTCAAAGAAACCTAAGGTCTGCTGAAAGCAAAGAGGATCTGGGCCCCTACCCTCCTCAGACATCCAAGAAATCACTGTGGGTTCCTCACCAGGTACTTAGATTTCACAAGATCAAATCCATCCTCCCAAAATCAAAAGAAGAGAATGTGTCCACGAAAGGGATCTATTAAAATATCAGAAAGGTTGGTTGGTGCAGCTACCAATTTCTATGGAGGAGCCAAATTGTTAGTTGATGCTACTGCAAACTGTGTTCTGGCTTCTTTATGACTTTTACCTCTTGGAAGAACTGGGGGAGATTGACAACACCAGCAGACTGTGACTTGCTCTTTAAAAGAGCTGTGTCATTTGAAAAAAGAAGCATTGATTCAGTAATTTCTTTAAAGAATCCAAATTACTCAATCCCACAAACAAGCAAAAATTGCAGAAAATCTGTCTTCAGTAACTGGGTTTCTTTTCCCTGGAATCCACTGCTGAGTGCTGTCTCTCTGTTTGGGGTTAGCCACGATTCCCCCAGTTCCTGTCCCCCTCGTGATTGCCAAGCTCTCATTAGTTTAGGAGGACTAATACCATCTGTGTCTCAGTGACATACTCCCACATGGTTTACTTAGTCAGCAGCTACCAAATTTGCCCTGCCTTCCAAGGCTGGGAGTAGGTGAGTGGATCTGAGATCAGACCACTGAGATCAGGCTGGTGTTTCTGAACCCAACTAAATGTGTGGGTAGGGTGTGTAAGGAAGAGATGCCTCACTTTGATTTCAGCATCAGTCACTGTGTTCATTTATTGCTTGAAAATGTTCAAGTACAGGTGAGTAGTTTCATTCATGACACAGAATTAGTTTGAAAAAATGTATCACCTTTTATAAATGTTTTCACCTGTCTCGCCTGACATCCTTGTTCTTTCCTTACTTCATCCCCCAGATACCAGAACATGTAAGATAATTTAGATAAATCTTCAGTTTTGTTGCAATAGCCATCAAGCATATTCACTATGAAGAAAAGCACTGTGTCATCTGCTTCTGTTTCTCCAAAACAGTTGAACCACAGTTCAACTTCTGAATGGCAACTTCTTTCTCAATAAACCCACTCTTGTGTGAGTTCACAGTCCTAGCTCCTCTGTGAGTGAAAAAAATAAATATTCATTGGTTTTTATACCCAAACAAGCTACAGGAGAATAAACCAAAGTCTAGGAACGGATGTTACAGAACCAGGATTTCTAAGAGGTGATAATTTTAAGGACAGCAAATCAGTCAGTGACTTTGCTGACTTCTTTCCTACTTCTAGTAGGAAAGTTTCAAATACTGGACCAAAGTTTTCCCATCTTCAGCACTCCACATTTGATTCCCTGCAGCTGATGTGCTAACAGCCCTCTGGCAATCTGGGATCACCAGTCCACTTGCTGGAGAAGGTATATTTACAGACCTGCCTGTATTCCTAGACATGAACATGATGCCATTAGGTGTCATTCTGGCAGGAAAAGGACTTTGGGTTACACTTGTTGCCTCAGTGTCCATTGCCTGTTTCTTTCTGACAATTGGCTTGGTGGAAGCTTTTATAGCGGGTCTGGGCTGTTGAAGATATCTCTTTTTTGAAGAATATATTTCACCCAAATGTGGAGAAGGTTCACATGAACAATACTATTGGGGTTTGCCAAGACAGAAATCTTTTTAACTATCTGTCATTGCAAACATATTTAAATAAAAATAGTACAATCTCACACAAAAGGGACACAATGACATATCTTTTGCCTCCTGATGATCAGGATTATTTTTCTACTTGTCTGGATATACTAATGAAATAGTTTTCTCTTCTTCTCTTTACCAATATTGTTCTTGCTGTATCTGGAGGAAAACTATAGATCAGATTATTCTTGTTCTGTGGAAATAGAGAACAAAATGAATGTCCTGCTCCCCCAAAATTTACAATTCAGTAACAGGACAGAAGCCATTGAAACAGTGGGGATGAGACAAAGGAAGCACAAAGAAGTGAATAAAGCAAATAGCTTGTTGAAATTGGGAAATACAAGGAGATTGTAATATCTGGTTTGATAAGCACTGCCTAGCTCTGCCTAGGTATGTAAGGAGAAAATCCCTGTTGAATATCTACCTTTTAGTGTCAGTAGTAATTTGTACTTATGTTGTCTTATAGTCCTGGGTGACACGACACTTCACAAATGTTAATTCTTGCAGTTCTTAGATATTAGGTAAATGGAATTGAATTTTATTTACAGCTGAAGAAACCAAATCAGAGAAAAAATGTGTGCATGAAATCAGTGACAAGGACTGCATCTCATTCCCAAAAGCCCACACTTTCCATCCTCTCTCTCTACTTATCAGTAACCCTGGCCTGTATTTTTCTAGCAGAAAAGCATACAACACAACCACCCCCTTTCTTGTACTAACACTGTTTGGATATCATTTCCCATGAGGTCCCATCACTCTTTTCCTTGTCTATGATCCTCTTAATTGCATGCATCATCTGGGAGTCAGTTTGCCCCCCAACATCACTATTTCCAGTAGTCAATCTGTCCCCTCCACCCAAACCCTGGAACTTTCAAAGAGAAGTGTTAGGAAAACTGAGATTTTTTTGAGCTTAGCAGAAACATGAACAGCTAAGAGGGAGGTTGCAATATGCAGATTAAAGCTATTCGGAAACAAGTAATGAACACCTCTAAAACCTGATGTTTTTCTTTTCTATGAAGGGCAGAAACAGTTGTCTAAAGGCTCATGCTCTGTCATGTTTTTTTTTAAAATTACAGACGGTTGGGTAATCAGTTTCTATCCTGCAATGCCTTGTAACGTACAAAAAAATACAGATTTTTCTTTATTTGGAATTATTCAGCATTGAAATTTTTCTGCTGTCTCAACTAAGAAATTATTTCTTGGTTTCTTGTAATTGAAAAGCAACCAGCAAAAGAAAGCAAGGTGTCATTTTTTCTCCTTAGAAGTTTGCACATTATGCAGTCATAAGGTGAAAATTTAAAAATCACCCCAGAAGTAATGACAGGAACTCTTTTTATTTCGAGGAGTTTGTCTTCTCTGTAAACTTCCAAAAAACACACTATGAGTAAAGTATATAAACTAGTGTTCAGCTTGGAAACTTATTTTCAAAATAGAAATCCTTTGCCTTATTTACTGTGTTTGACATTTTCCAAATGAATATGGTAAGGCAAAATTGGATTCAAATCTGTAGCTCATCAAGTAGTGACCAGTAGGAGTGGTGCTGATTTATACCCCAGATGCTTTCCCCCAACCTTCTGCCTGTGATTATTACCCTGCTAAGGTTGGGTCGATTTCTTTTCTTCCATCCTGTCTGTATCAAGCTTACCACAGCTTACACACTGTAATAAGATAAAGCCAGCTTAGGTAAGTAAAGCCATAATCCCACAAAAAGCTGGGCCTCGAGGCCTTTTTCTTAGATTTGGGTCATGATCATGGTCCCACTTACTACTGGCCCATCAAGCAAAAACTAATGATTGTAAAATTGCCATTAGTTACCAGGGTGGCCTCAGGCCATAAGATCTCAGCTAATTTTGAACTCTGCTGATAGATTCCTGGGCTTTGTGTCTAAAGATCAGCAGTTAGCTTTCTGTTAAAGGCAAACTTCCCAGCGGAGCCACTGACAGAGTAGTATTAATTTATCCTTGTCATCCAATACATAAAGCTTGGATGACAATGAAGTATAAAGTTAAAAGGGAAACACTTGCACTAAAAAAGTGACAAAGACCTTGTCCATTGTACCTACACCAATTGCCATGTTGACTAGTTATGAAGAAATGAATTTAATTTCCACTCTGGAGTTCTTTAAGCATATTCTTTACATTTGACCCTAGAGATGGAGGGGCATACAACAGAACAAAGTCTTTCCCTGGATCTAGCTGCTTTACTCAGTGAAAAAAAAGTGAGATCAATGCCAGTACCTTCACACAGCCAGAAAACACATCTTGCTACTGTTTGAAAATGGAAGAGCATTCAGAGCACACTGAAATCAGCAGACAGACATTTATTTAATAGATTTGGGATCATATAATAGGATGATATAACAAATCTTGTTTTCTAGATGCAAGGAATTAGGGTTGTTATTACTGCCAATGTTACTTTTCTTTTACCTCAGCGAGGCATGTGATCTCCCCAGCTCACTTTTCCCTCATCATTATAAAATTCAGTGGTCTCTTTCAAAAGGTCCACGTTTGTACATGTTTTCACATGCAGAACTGCTCCTCCAGGCTAGTGTTCATTGCTCAGCGCCATGCTATGCAGAAAGAGTCAGCTAATTTGAAATGAGTTAACTGGGTTAACCTCTGTGACCACAGCACCACTATGGGTAAATTACAACCAGTAGCATAGGCTTGCTGCAAGAGCATCATACATCTGTAACAGCTGTCATCTCCTTCTGTAGGCCTTGGAAGGAAATTTGGTGTCTCAGACACCACATTAATACAACTGTGGGTAAATTGATCACTTTTCTTGAGTAACACGTTTCATTGTCTTTCTTCTACTAATTGCTCCTTCTCCTCTGCATTCTTTTTCCCTTTTTCTGTATTACAGTAATTCTTTGACATCACCATGAGGATCCAAGGATCCAAGAGCTGTGTAAACAGACAATAAATATTTAAACAGGTCTTTTCCCAAAGGACAGAAGAGAGGAAAAGTGCTCTCAGACAAAACTCTTACTTTCTTTGCTTTGTACTGTAGTTACTAACCTAAAAAGAGGAAGCACACAGTGTGTCTGGTTCAGGACTGGGGTTCATCTCCCTTGATGGTTATTAGCAAAATCCACTTATCAATAAAGTGCTTGTACTAGACTTAGGCATCTGGCAAGAAATGAGTTAGGGTTCCTCTAGCATGGCTGACTAGCACCTTAACCAAAACTCTCTGTTAGGCAAGGAAATGTTAAAGCAATAATTTTTCAATGGGATTTCAAGATGGTTTCTACAGGAGCAGTCTACAACAATAAAGCAGATACACAAAGGTGCTAAGTATGTATTATAAGGGTTTTCTTATTTATTTACTCCTTTATACTTTTGGTGCAATATTCTCAGGTATAGTATTTTTGCTGGGAAAAAACATGACAGATTTAAAAACCATTTTTCATAGCAATAGTTTATTCCTCCCTGCTACACTTTTTCCTTTCTTTCTTTCCATAAACTTTACCTGAAGAAAGAGAAACAGAAAAAATGATAAGCAAAATGGAAGGGAAGGACAAAGACAAATCCTCAGTCACCTCAAATAATAATACTATTCTAAGGAAAATGTCTTTCATTTTTCATCTTATATTCCTTTAATTTTTGAAAAAAAAAATGGAAAAAAGAAATATAAACTCTTTCCTACATTTTTTTCTTTTTTTTAAAGCCCTTTTAATTTTTAAAAACTTTTAACAAAACATTTAAAACACTGTGTTTGCATACAGAATATTAAACAGATATGTTTTGCTCTCATCATAATTCCAGTTCTTGATTTAAAAGCACATTTTTTACTTGGCAATAAGTAGTGAGCTATGTAACTTCCCTGTTTCCATAAAGCTACTTTTGAAATGTTGGGCAGAAACTTCAGGAAGTTCTAAGTGCCATTTCATGTTCCACTAATGATGGGTTGGCATGAGGTTCTCCAAAATAATTCTGGAAATGCATAAAACATATCAGCTTCTTCATTTGCTTTACTGTAACAGAGTTTCCAATATATTATCTGAATTTCTTGCAAGGAGTTTTGTGAAGTTCTAAGATAGAGATGCTACACAAACTCCTACACTGCTCTCTGCTTTGTGTAGGTAGTGGGTGCATTAAGTGAAAATGGAATGGGGCACCCTGTGATGAGTTTGTATTGACAGCCTAACGCCTCTTGGAGTTTATCTAAAATGGAACGAGGAGGTGAGACCCTGAACTGTTTGGTGCCCACCCTTCCCTCTGCCTACACCCAGCACATCGTTTGCACTGTGCTCCCTGCACTGAGGAGCACGGGTGAGACAAGCACTACTTCATACCCCTCTGCAAGCACAGCTGCAACAGCAGTTCTGTGAATCTGCTCACATGTACAACTAACATTATTTGGTTAAATGTGTTCTACTTGTAATAGAACTTAAACAGTTTCTGAGAGCTTCACAGATACCTCAGGAACACCATGTCAGACACTGCCTTGGTCAATTAATTTTTCTTTTATGAGTTACCTTTGATTCTATTTTGAAAACCAGCATTTATATCAATGTATCTTCACAGTTAGCAAATGATAGATTAGATAAAACACAATGATATTAATATATCAGGTTTGCAAGAGTGAGAGTTATCTCCATTTATTCCTTACCGTAAATTCTACGCAAAAATGCATTCTTTCCAAAAGACTTCAGCGTTTCTGCAGCTCTTTCAATTAATTTTACATCCTGGCATTTTGTTCTGTATTAAGACTGGTCACGTTGAAATCTGTGAGAATTGTGAATGGAACCATGGGAGGCATTCAAAGACAGAAAGAAGCAGAAATGCAGTTAAGGTATTATAGAGTTTAGTTTAAAAGTTTTTTTGCATTTAACAATTTCACTTACCTACATACCTGCATTATATGCACATATACACACACAAAAAGTGTATATATTAAAGACAAATAGATAGGGAAAAGGAAATATATATGGTATAAATATTGTATATCTTTGTTTAGAAGCTACCCTCGTTTAGCAGCTGCACCTTAACCATGCACCTTTACTATGCAAGCCGCAGGGGAAAGTAATTAAATTTAATAGCTGCTGCCCTCGTTTTGAAGTCGCCCTCAATATAAAGCTGCACAGGGAAGTAATTAAATTTAATAGAAGCTGTGGATTCTAAACAAAGATATACGGTATAAAGTCCATATAGTTCTTGGAAAGTTAATTTCCAGCAGTAGCAGGCCTGTTGCTTGAAATATTCATGGTTTTGTAATTGTTTGAATCAAATCTCCAGCTCCAAAGGAACTTTCTCTGTGTGTGAAATGATGGAATGATGAAGGATCTGAGCATGTACTTGGATACCACCATAACAAGAATAACAACAATAATAAGAAAAGAATGATGAACAAAATAAGATTATAAAAGAAGCACCCCAAAAGTCACACGTTAATATTCCACTCTCATTTTCATCAATCACTGAAGCAGTACCCCCTAGATCACTGCATTAACTTGTTTATCTTTTACAATGAAGAAAAACTTCATAGCTTCATCATTCATTCCAGAGTAAGGGGAGAAAAAACAAAAGGCAGCCACCGAAATTTGCATGGTGCTCAATTATACATTAGTGAACATCACTTGGCAATCTGTTCATATCAATTTAATTGGATTTTAATACTGCCTCTGATCTTGTTTTCTAATTAACAGCAGTGCCTGGCAATAAAGCAGAACCATGCACCCAGCAACACCTTTGATCTCAACCATATGGAGCTCCTCCGTGCTCTTGAAAAATTTTTTTTTCCTTGCCTCCAATACAGGCCGAGAGAAACTGAGGCCCCCAGATGGCCAAATACCACTCATGAGAGTGTGACTCCATTGATTATTTTCCTTCCTGATTGATCCTGATTGAAAATAAATAAAACATGCACATGGAACTGGATGCAAATTGGTGTCACAAGACTTTGGTTATGTTGATGGTTTTCTCTGCTCCTGCTTTAGATGACAAGTACTTAAGTAAACATTAATTGACTCAATGGTCTGTATTTAGGAGCATAACTTTATCACAAGGAAGTTTTGTTTTGTGTAGTTACTGTCCTACCACAGCCACTTTTAAAACTGGGATTAAAGGAAGTTAACTATTCTTTATCTTTCTGATATTATCATCATAGACAAACTATTTAGGCATGAGTTCAGCTCACCAGTTTGTTTTATATCTAGTTTTTGTTGATTTGTTCTTGACAGCTGACTTTTTTTCCTTCTTTCTTTTTTTCAGGACCCCTAGATAAAGGGCACACAGAACAGAGTTCTGATCTTTGTTTCCTGCATAGGTCTGGCTTCAGGTACAGCATACTCAAACAGAATAAATGTTGGCATGTCACTTTTCACATGTTCTCCACACAGATCTTGCAATAGTTGTCTGAGATACAAGGAACTAACTTGGTAGATTTCTTCTTTGGGTTCAAAGTAGAAATAAAAAATGTTCTAGAATGTTAGTTTATGAAGTGGACTTTTATAAAAACATTTAAAAGTGATATAAAAATTAATTAAATAAATTTTACTTGGTTTTGCAAAGAAATGAGCAAGTAGAGGGAAAAGCAGTGCTGTCTTAAGTATTACATAACGATGGTACGAAGAACAATTTTGATTTCTGGCTGTGGAAAAATACAAAGAAGTCATGCTTTTCTTCCTTCTCCTTTCACTTTCTGTTCTGAACATGCCGTCTTAGCCTGTGCTTTGATTTGGATATGACCCATAAGCAAGGTCAGGTCACTCTTCTCTTGAAGAAAACATTTCCAGCAAACACCCTGATGTGCTTCTGCAGAAGCAGGTGCTGCCGACTTTGCAGGTGACACCTTTCCCTTTGTGTTAACAGAGACCCACCATAATGTTAAGGACATTGGCTCCAGGGCAGAGGCTTTTCATCCGAGATGCAATACCCTGACCGTTTGTGTTCATTACACAACCTGCAGAGCTCTCCAGCCTCGCTTGTAAACCATGTGCTGTTTATACAGTGCGTGAGCATTACACAGTGCTGTCTCCTCGGGTTTCAGCTGGGTGCGCTCCTTTGCACGGCTCAGAGCTGTAACGCAGCACTGTTTGTGTGGCAATAACCACTGCTGCACGCCGACACGCACCGGGGAACTGCACTGAGCCATGCGTCTCCTCGGGTGCACAAAGCATATGGATTCTCTTGGGTTTGTTGAAGTGGTTTATCTTTTCTGTCTCAACTTCAATGTTCATCTGATTGAATGCCTTTACTTTTCAACTTTCACAATATCATCAAATAAACTTGATGAGATGGTGCATGGTTTACACTTCTATGGTATGGTAATATGTACCAGCCCAAGGTCAGAGCCAGCAACCCAGTAAGTAAAACAGACTGGTAGTTGGGATAGAGGCAATGAATCCATGAACACATCCATATTTCATATGATCTCTTTTCCACATATAGTGCATTTCACTTCTGCAAGTGAGAACTTCTGAGGTGAGAAACCACCCTGTCTGCTCTGAAAACAACTGTCTTTTACTGCATGAATAAAAGGTAATTTGAAGACTACGTTCCAGGGAGATGCTGGAAAAGTCCCCCAGTCTGATTGTGGTGAGCAGATCTTCAGGCAGATGAGAGGACTTTACAGGTCAGAGCGTCTGTCCTACTGGATTGATTGTTTAAACAAGCCTTATACATGTACCAAGCATGAGTTCAATCTGGATTTATCTTTTTCTTCATTTGATTTCCATAATTTCAAGTTACAAATATTTTCATTTTATCATGGAGGTTAAAAAAATAAAGGAATGAAGGAAATAAATTACTGAAAAGAAGATAGAATTTGCATTTTTATTCTGTTTCTGATTTGTGGATAAATTAACACAGTTCTAGCTTCCATGGAGTGCAGTGACATACACTGACGAGGAAACAGAGCTGATAAATGTGAGGGTTTCCTGTTGCACCCTGCTAGTAAACTGTTGCTGATTGGATGTGTTTCACCAAGATTACTGCTGTGGTCTTTTTGAGCACTGGGACTTAGACAAATTGTCAACATTAGTATGCTGGGACAGCATTTTGATCTTTGTTGCTGATTTCGTTGCTCTGATAACATGTTAGATGCTGTCTTGTTTGCTTCCTGAACTGCTTGCTCTCAGTTTGGATGAAAATTTGCGTTATTTTTTGTTGCTGTTGTTTTTTTCTTTCTCTTTTTCTAATCTTTAAGTTGCATATTCAACTCATTTTTTGACTAACCACTCTACTGCTTGCACTTTACCTTTAGAAGTTAGAAAAGGGTTCAGGTGTGCCCCACCACATCCTTTATTTAAAATAAAAGGTGCTTTGCTAGATGAAGGGTTGAGGGACCAGGCCTTGTTAAGAGAGCACAGTTTGAGGCATTTATGTTTAACAATCACTGCACACCCCTACTATGAAGGTCTTTATAAATGAAGTGGGAAGGTTTTTATAAATAAAGTGGATATAAATTTGTGATCATGCTTGTGAACATGTGTAAAAGGTTTCAAATATGTGAATATGTGTATGCAGGTATACATAACACCTTGTATCTCCAGCATGAAGACTAACTCTGACCATACTCTCAGATCCTATAATACAGGAGAGACTGCTCAGTGAGGAAAGGTGGATAGAAATGTCCTGAAAAAAACCTCTTCTCCCTTTTTTTTTTTTTTTTTTAAGACAAATAGAATCAGGGGTGTGCATGCTTGTAATTCTTCTTAAAGATGAGCTGTGGGAAATGTGGATTCCTGATCATAAGAGGATTTGGGCTAGGGGCCTGCAGCTGCCCTGACTCTTCTCCCCAAATAAATGTGCATGTGCTTTCCACACTACACTTGTTTGGAAATGTTGCCTATTGATGAATGCACAGAATAAATAATTTAGTTTCTTCATATCTCTGTGTATGTGTTCTTGTGAGTAACAAATACATTTTCAACATGATTTCTAAAAAGTGAACATAAGCTTTATTTTTTCCATTATAAAACAATACTTGGTAGGACTATCACAATTGCACTAGATAACAGAAGGAGGTTATTCAGCTGCTTTATTGACTCTAAACTTTTAGAGATGTTACTGCTTCTTATGTTTAATGTTAGACACACCTCAGAGGTGTCTAGGACAGCAAGTAAGACACATAGCTGTGTCTCACAGCACCACAAACAGTCTAATTTCTGTCTTTTCCTATTCTCAAAATATGAAAATCCTAGTTATTTGTACTCAGATCAAAATGATGAATTTGCGCAACAACCACTTCTGACTACTAATATTTGATAAATTTCTTCTTGGTTCTTTCAATTTTAAAATACTGTTTCCTACCTTTATTCTGAACAGATTCTTAAGGCATATAGTGTTTTGTGATGTTTCATTATATTACATGCATCTTATTTTGCCCTTTTCCTTTTGTCTGGGGCAAATGTAATGATTTGCTTACTATTATTTCACACATTCATTTAATTTGCTCTATTGTTCATGGGAAAAATTATTGAATGATCGGTGGTTTCTTCCCCAAAGTCTTTTTCCCTCTTGAATTTAAGTATGAAAGGCTTCCCCAGTAGTGAAACTTAAATATACATGCCGATGATGACATGGTATCCTGTGAATGTACCATTGTGAAATGGGCTATATTCTCCTTCAAGGACCTGTCATCACACTAATGCCACTTGTAAAGAACAGCAGCTCTGGCAGCTGGCATTAAGCATATGGGTTACTCTCTGCATTTGTGCCTTATTTTGTGGATCTGGGCTACAGCTCAGGGTAATACTGAGTTTTCAAAGTCCTCTTCTTGCCTATTGATAATTGAGGAAGACTCATGCAGTATCTAGAAAGTTAAGAGAACCAGCATCTTCAGACGTGTACTGCCGTATTTTGTCACCTTTATACTTACTAGATAAGGTGACCCTGGAGGCAACGCAAAAGATTGAATAATTGTTAAATGTTGTTGATTCTGCTACTTTATGAAGGTTATCTGTATAGTGAGTTTCAGCCTTATCTGATAAAAAGATACGGTTAAGGGATCTGTAACTACGACAAACATACCAAATTAGTGCAACGGCTTTGAGACTCTATCCTCAGCTTCTGAAAGTCTTGAAATATAATTACCTTCAATCTGCTTGCCTTGTCTCAGACTTTCAGGTTAGTACTTTATATGTACCATCCGTGTTGGAGAATTCCTCTCCCACCTTCCTGCTGTTGTCCTCAGTTTGCAGTCAGCAGGATTTCTGGGCCTGACAGATTCCCATGTGTCTTTGCAATTCTCACTCCTCCCCTCTTTTTTTTTTTTTTTTAATTTAAACTTGCATGACTTCATCAGAATAATACCTTTACAACCCAGTAAATGTGAAGTTGTGAGTTTTCTCTCTCCTCCAGGCACCGTATGCTGGCTTTAATATTTCAGAGATGTTTTTGTTCTCATTTCTCTGTGAAGGAGAGAACCCACAACATGGGTAAGACTCAGACTCTCAAAGAAACTTCCACTCCAAGACTGGAACTGAGCTTGTTTAGCTTCAAGTAGTATGGGTGGCATGGGCAGCTTCTGCAATGATGGCTGAGAAGGCTCCTGGTCTGGCAAACAGGGAATGAACCACTTCCACCTCACGGTGTCATCTTCTTTCCAGGGCATGATGCTATTAGCCAGGCTTTGTAATACAGGCGTGTAGAATGACACACATACCCTGGAGACAGGATTCGTGTTCTTCTAAGGCTAGAAGCAAGTCTTTTGTGTTTCTTTGGTTTTGTCTTATGATTTATTTCATTTCTTCTGTTCATCAATTGAGCTGTTTGCCAAGGGGGAAGAATCATCATTCTGCAACATTTCCTCCTTCCAGCCAGGAAACACACAGTTGAGCACACAGGGCTTCTTCAAACTGGTGTGCTTTGTATCCTGTTCTGCTTCTTTTACTTTCCTTTCATCCCCAAGGGAGACGCAGGACTCTGTATGTGTCAGCAAATCCCCTGGACTTTCAGGTGTTTCCTCGGGGGAATTGTTTTCCAGCTTAACGCAGTAAAACCCTGGACACTCTCTTGGCTCTCCCTCATGCTCTTTTTCCCAAAATTAGACATGCCTTTCTGCAAGTGGCAGTGGTTGCCTCTCAGCTGCTGCATGTGCAAAAGGACTTAGATAGGGAACACTGATTTTTCCATTTCCCATTTCCTGCTCTGCTCAGATTTGGGATATCTTGTCTCAGTTTGTGCTATTACTTCCTTGCTAACTCTTTTTTCTTATTGACAGAGCAAGCCAGCCATGACCCACTAGGCTGACCAGGAAAACAAAATTTTTTTTCTGACTTCAGAAGGGGAATATCTAGAATGTATCTATTGCATATCTATTGTATGTTCAATGCATCTATTGTTACTTAACTGTCAAGCCTTACAGCAGCTCATAGGATCACAAAATAGTCTGAGTTGAAAGGGACCCAGAAGGGTCAAGTCCAACTCTTAAGTGAATTGCCCATATCGGCACCAAACCTGCAGCCCTGGTGTTGTTAGCACCAGGCTCTGGCCAACTGAGCTAATCTCAGGGGATAGTTCTTCATGTTTGCAGCACACACAGCTACTGGAGTGACATTCCGAGTGATGTGTTAAGACTTTAGTGCTGTGTATACACTGAAATGGAATGTATAATTCCTCTATTTCACCCCTGGTTTATAAAGAATAAAGGTAATGTGAATATATTTTAATTTAAAATATGATAATGTGCAATTTAGCTTCCTCTGCTGTCCAATGAAAGATGGGTCAAAATTTTATCTGCTTAGATGTGTGCTGTTGAAAGGCAGGATACAAAAAAGTGCGAATAAAAGCATGTGCTAAAATGATATGTCTATATGAAGCAGAAGTTTTTTTAAAAATTGGATTACTCCTACAATACAGTGGCTGTGGTTATGCTATAATTAAAACATAATTACATTGTCTTTATAATTCTGGTTACTTGTAATTAACATTAATGCATATGAGGAAGTCAACTACATATCTGAATTGCTTATTAGTACCCTGTTAGGACTGGAGCCTACAAACATATATGGAAGTTTACTCACCAAATGTTTTCGTTGGCTGTCACTGAATGACTCATGAGACTAACGCTATGAACGGGTGTTTGTAGGCAGCAATCATTAGATTCTAACTAAAATTAACATGAAGTTAACTGCACTAACCACTTTGTATTTACCTGTTGCAATTACCCTGAAGTTATACTTTGATTTTTTTAAAAAAAATTATTTATGATAGGCATGAAAAGAATGGGTTCTGCTAAAGTGTTAATACTCCAGCTACATGGAAAATAGTAACCACAGTGCAAGTAAAGTGGAATTCCAACCAGTTCAAACTATGCCATAAAGTAGATCAAGAATTTTTTGGGTAGATACATTTGTTTGTAACTGAAATTTGGCCCAGAACTTCCCAGTTCCAGAAGCTAACAATTTTTAAAATAGCTACTAGCAATAGCAAGAGCTGTGCATCCTCCATACAAGGCAAGATGCTGCATTTTCAACTTTCTGTAGGAAGTGGTAGGTAGCAGGCCCCTTTCTATCCTGACATTCCTAAAGGGAATGTAAGCAGATGAGCATATTTGTAATAAGATGTCTCGCACAGATAGCTGGAGCTCAGGAGAGAGAAAAAAAATACTGGTCTCTAACAACAAGACTACTTTTTTCCTTCTCCTTAAAATCTTAAATGTTATTGTACAGAGAAAGAAGAGGGCTTAATCTTGCATGACACATGGAGAAGGAGGAAGTTTGTGTAGAAGTATGTATCATCTGAGTTAAAACAATTCATATCCAAATGCCATCCATTTTGAGCCTTTCTGCTCGTCCCCAATATATATAATAACCTCATGATGAATGAGTATCAGAAATAGGTTTCTATAGATTAGATGCATGATGGACTGCAGTGCTTCTGAGAGTCTATTGTGGCAATGACCATTGAACTAAAGAGAATTTACATGACCAACCATTAGAATTGATCCAATCTGTATTATAGATAGTCCCTAAATACATATCAATGTGACAAATGGAAATAGCTGTACTGTACAGGCCAATAAGTTGTGATTCAAGGAGATCATAAATACTTATTGACACATACACTGCTTAGAATGAACCCTGATTTAATGAACTAGAAGTGGGATTTTTGATGCTGTTAGAAATACTGTGTTCTGCTAATTAGAGATCCCATTAGGTAACTTGACAGTTATTTTGTAGGCAGAAAAGGCTTCTTAATGAGTAAAGTTCTGTCACACATATGGCCAGTATTGTGGTTATATACTCAGAATGGTCAGGCAGAAGTGAAGCTAAAGGGAGCCTTTACAATCACATCTTTCTTACAGCATGAGGATTTATCAGCTGTGACATTTATTGTGTCTTTGTTCCCACTATGGAAAGACGTTGAAAATAGAGGGCATCAGGATGACAGAAGCACCACGTGAAATTTCTGGTGTAAGTAAGAGATGATCAGCATCCCTGGAGGCTCCCGAGTTTTACCTCCCAGTTTTCTCCGGGGAATTCCCTTTTTATTTTAAGGGTGGAGGGTGGGGAGGGCAGGGGGGTATTATGACCTTATTTACAGCAGCCCTGTTTGGTGGACTGAGCAGAGGAAAGGAGATTTTGGCACTGATTATACACACTAAATCAGGGTGCACTAGATGTCAAAAGTCCTCTGCTCTCTTCGTATTATTTTTATCTCAAGGCATTTATCATACAGATGTTATGCTACCAGAAGATACTGATTATTGATATTGATTACAATTAGTGTTATCTGTTATCAGTAACACAGAAATTTACCCTAGATATGGTGGTAACTTCCTGGGTCCAGTGGGAGATATTTAGTCACTTAAATCTTGGTACATTTTAGCATTTCAGATGCCTTGGGTATCTAAGACACCTACCTGGGACTAGCAGGACCTTCATGAGACCCTTTCTTTCTCGAGTGGTGGATGCAAGTCACCAGGGAAACTCTGAGCCATTTTAGCTCATTTTTAGGCACCAGTCTTTGGCAAATGAAACTCATCTTACATTTCAGGTTCTCCTACTGCTGTCCATACTCCTGAGAGGGTGGCAGGATTTGTCAAAGTGACTTCCAAAATACTGCTACTGTGAAGGAACAGCTGACTCCCTTTCTTTCCCAGCAGTTGCTCAGTAATTACAGTCCATGCTCTTCGTTCCTTAGCACCGAAAGAAGCAAGGAGTTTCCTGCAATGAAAAGCAGCACCCTGGCTCAGTGACTATCCCAAGTATTTGTCTCTGTATGAGAAGGAGAATGTTGCAGTCAGGGGTTAAACCAAGATAGGTGAACCTACAGAAAGGGTGAAATTTGAGGATCTTATTCCCCATTGTGTCATCAGCATTTTTACAACTACAAAGGAAATATCAAGTGGTGAATCCCAATGAGTCTGGTAGCATTTTGTCTCCACTATGCACAGGTGCAGAGCAAGAGAGAAATGGTCCCAAAGCCCGATTTTTTAGCTTGCTTGATTTGTCACAGTTTTAATTCCCTAACACAAGCCACGTTTGTATGGTGAAAAGAGATCTCAGGTTTAAATGTACAATTAAAATTCAAAAAGTTTATCTTTTTTTTAAGACAGAAAACAAAGAGTATTTGTAGGCAGCATTTTTTTTTTGTCCAACATTTCCACCATAACTGAATAGACAGCGTACATCCTCTTCTTTCCTAAAACCAAAAGGCTTTAGCATGCAGTTCTTCCTGCAAAGAGTTAATTGAAGCAAATAAAGTTCTTACATTGTTAATAATCCTCCCAATTTGATCTTGTTCTTTTTCCCCCTCAAGCAGTAAGAGGATAAGTGCGAGTGATAGCCAGATTTATAAATTATTTCTTGCGAGCTGAATGCTTTAAAAGGGAATATAAAAATCTGCTATCTGTCAGGCGATCCATGGAGGCATTAGCAAGCGTGGCTGATTCTCAGTCCCCTGAAAGCAGGAGTGATAATTTGTAAATCTAGGAACTGTACGTGGAGAATGGTAATTTGTCATTAGTAAGATTAACATGATCAAGGGAATAGAATAGATTATTTACATATAAAATACAGAAGATCATTGATGCAGCAGTGATGAATAAATACATTTTGATAAAATTAAGTCAATATTTTTGGGAATCAATACAGAAGTTTTTGGCTGTCATATAGCATTGCAGCCTATATTTTATGTTGTAAAAAATGTACTGTCTATTTGAGAATGGTTACACAGATGAAGTTTTTTGCCTGGGCTTCTTTGTTTAATCTACCTGTAGAGCAATCTTTTTGAAACACTGTGCATTTAGCCACAAATTAGTTTTCTTAGTTCCTTTAGAATGAAATACCACTTAAAATGTAGAATAGCTATGCACTCAAACACTATTTAAAGGGACACGACATTTTTATTATTGCAGTTTCATATTCCAGTTAATTTTTTTTTGTTCAAATAGATTTTCCTTCTTGCAGAAACTATCACAAATAATTTAATACGTTTTGATCATGTTTTCAATGCAGAGTGAATTACAGTTGCTGGCATGGTTCATTTACTTACATAAACTGTTCTTGTGCTTACACCGTTGCTCAAAAATTCAACACTATCAGGTAAAAAAAAAATTGAATGAGGATAGGAAGCCATTATCCTGACCACTAAGTAATAGGGAATGAGATATCAATTGGCAAGTTGTTAACTTTGGTTTTCAAAGACACCATTTGCAATAACTACCTACAATAAATGGATACAACCTCCTTTTTTTTTTTTTTAAATTTTCTGAAAGCTTCAGCAAACTATGCTATCATAGTGTTTAAAGAATTTAAAGCAAATTACTTAAGGAATATTGCTCAAAGCAAATGCTATGCAAGGCAGTAAGTGACTTTTGTGAGTGACTGAGCACTGAAACAAAGCTATGAGGTTTGCTAATGCAGACACTGTTTATTTGCAGGAAGATTCCTTTGCCACAGATGTTCTCAACAAAACCAGTTCTTGATCTTGCCGATGTGAATATGTGCAATGCTACACGTGTGTAGATCCAGGGAGTTCCGTGGGATTGCTCATGTGCATAAAATTACTGCTGCGCCTGCATGTACAAGGCTCAGGGCATTGGAGAGATTTAATCATTAAAAGGTGAAACAGAGGCATTTTTGTTATACTTTGTCATACTGTGAAAAATCACAAGTCAGTCTTAGTTACAGAATTGCTTTTCCCACAGAACAGGGTATCCAAAAAAATAGAACAAACCAGAAGACAACATTGTTTTATGGCAATATAAGCTTTGAACATTCTCTGCCGTAGGTTGCTCAGACTTCCATTGACATCATGAGGGAGCTGTGTTTAGATGAATTATTTTTTTGGCAAGGGCAAACAAATGAATAAATGCTCAAGGGAGAGAGCTAAGCTAAAAGAGGAGGAGGCCAGAAATTCACGACTCATACATGTAAGATTACTAGGATTTTACATATAACCACAATACTTCACTCAGTTACATGGTTTTGCTTGTAATTAGAACAACAAATTTGCAAATGCAAACCTGCAATAAGCACCCATTTGCTAACCCAAGTGTTGGCCACTGAGGGCTCAAAATGGCTCCTTTTGCATGAATACAGAGAAGTAAATTGAAAGGAAATGGATGGATGGATGGGTGGGTGGATGGACAGGAAAACATAAATAATACCAAGTGTCTGAACAACCACCCTATAGAACACAGATTAGTATGGAATTATGGACGAAAAAGAGGTAATTTTCTATTATAAGCTTTCAGTTGGGGAGGCTTGACCATATGGAGATTTTTCTTGTCCTTGCCCAAAATTAACCTTGAAGTCTTTAGTGGTCAGATTGCTGATACATCTGAGCTTCAGATTTATGATTTGATATAATTTTGGATTGCAAAGGCCACCTATTTCCTTAATAGGAAAAATGAATAGATTTATGCTCCTGTTATTTCCTCCCCATTTTGAAACCTAGATGAAGGCAGCATTTTCAGAGAAACAGTGGTTTTGTGAAAGATGTTTGACATCTGAGGTCTGTGTTTGTTGCCCCGAAGCTTAGACATTTATTCAGGGAGAGAATTTAGAAGCACTGTTATCCCAAATTGACCATATAATCAACACAGGAAAAAGGTTCTCCATTAATTGTTTATACAATTAATAAATTTTAACAATTACATACCTAGTAGAGGGATCTAATATTACTTGGATTAAATTTGAGCTTTAAGTGCCTTTGAAATACCCAAGCTCAGTTTTCACCCTGAAATTAATGTCCTATAAAATTTCTAACAAGATGTATTGCAATCTAGCTTATAAAGATAAGGATCTGTAGATATCCTTCAAGCTAAACATCTCAAATGAATAATTACTTTTCTAAACTAAAGAGTTAGTTTAATAGGACATTTACTTGTGCTAAGATTATTAAAACGATATTTTTGGGGGTGCTTAATAACTGTATAAGAATGGTAGTATGAGACACAAAAGATACAGATCTCATGTTTTCTTGCTAAACCAGTAAATACTGGTAATCATTTAATACATCCTTCAAAGGTTTATTTATTTGAGCTTTTACACTGGAGAAACAGAGGAGTTAAAATAGTGCAATTTTCCCTTTAGCCAATCTCATTACTTAAAATTATGTCATCATGCATGACAACTGGTCACGCCCTCCTAACTGGAGTATGAATTTTAACATAAAAGTTAGAGAAAAATGCTAATTTCAAATATGAGTTTTGGGCATTAAGACTGTATACAAAAGAACTGATGGCAGCAACTGTTCCTTGAGTAGCACCATGGACTGTTATGGAATCACTTCACAAAAGAGTTTTAAAATATGTCTTTAATATCAATAAAGAAACCTATAAAATATTTCTCAATCAGATTGACAATGGCTCTGCCTCTGATGGTTAAAAAGTACACTGTTTACTTTGATATTACGGAATAGTGGGTCCTAGGAGGCTTAACCTGAACTTTTTGGAATTGTCACTTCACCAAGCATTTCATGTGTTCAACCTTTACTCGAACAAGGAATGCAAAATTGTTTGAATTCTAGAAAAGTATTTGAAAACTATTTCGTTTCCTCTGCCTCTGTTAGCTGCCACGGGAAAGAGGGAGCCTCTCAGCACCATGGAGGACACACTATAAATGTACTCTGTGCAAAGCTACACTAGTCTACCATGTCTTCTGGAAAACTGAGCCTGAGGCTCTAGCAAATGTTGTGATGAGGACTCACCGTGGTGCTCTGCATTCTTGGGAGAGGTTAAGTATTTTCTCTGCAGTAAGGCACATCTACATCCTTCCCTTTGCTGTGCTTCCAGGATTCCTGGCTTTCTCTGCAGGCCCTGTGCTAGGACCCCGTAGAGCCCTCACTGCACAGTTAATGCAAACATGGACTTTGTGAATCTCAAGAACTCCGCAGGAAGTGAATTTGGCACACAGTGGATCATATGAAACTTTCCTCTGGCTTCAGAGGAAGATAGAATTTTGCTTTCTGTTTTGTATTTAAACAGACTCAAAATCTCAAATCAAAACACTGTTGGACCTACTGAGTTCCACCTGGCTTATGTCAAATCCATGTAATACCCCAAACTTTACATGGTTTAGGGAAGAAACCCATAAATCGAATCAGAATGACTTGAAAGGCTGAACTTCAGTGAACTTTAGGACAGACTGGAGCTGAGCTACAAGCTTCTGTGAAATCTGAAACCAAGCAGATTTTCCTGGCTTCCTTTGAGGTTCGTGAATTTTGAAAAGACCTATAGCACTGCCAGTATTTATCATGAAACTGGTGTTTTCATTAAGGCCTCTCTTCTTGAAATGAAGTGACCATGCAAAAATCTCATCTTTCATTTAAAAGACAGCAGAAGTTTTCAATCCTTGTGGTTGTGGCAAGAATCTTGAACAGGTGCCCAAGTGCACCAACAGTTCAAAACCAAAGGTGACTCCAGAGACTCCAGCATGCACGGTATTACTTTAAATTCACAATTTTAGAATCTTAGCTATACAGTTTTTCAGCATGAAATCTAGCCCACTATCTGTAACTCTACATTCTATCCAGAGGACATTAAGGGATTTTATTCCTTCTCTTATTGTTATGGTGCTTTAGAAGACAACTTCAAAGCATTTAGGTATTGGCAACTCTGGCTCCAGATCTGACAGCTGTGTCAATGTTTCTGCTGAAACCCACCATCCCTGCGTACCTGGGTTTTGTGTAACCAGCGAGACAAAGTCCAGAGAGATGCCTAAGTTCTAACTCAGCTCCATGTTTAGTAACCTAATTCCTTCCAACCCCCAAGTTTATTTTAACAGCACCATTTTCCTTTGAAGGCTTGTAGGCTTGTGAATTGTAGGCAATTCACTCCTCTCTAACAATGTACAGATGGTTTCTGGAAAAGCCCCTTGGTTCACAAAAAGGCTTACTGATTGTGCCCATGTAGGGTACTGTGTTGTGCTTTTCATTTATGGGTTGATTCTGCCATTTATTTTGGCTTGTGCTACTTTTGGATGTGTTAAAGACTTTTCTTCCTCATGCTCAGAGACGGAGTTTGTTTGATGTAAAAGCTGGGGAATTTCCTTGGTATCAGAGAGTCTTACAATTTTGCATTAAATACATTTCATGGACCAAAAGTCTACCTAAATGGGCCACACATCTTTTCTGAATTTAGCTCAAAGACATTATAAGTGCTTTCAAAAATCCAATCTCAGTAAACGTTTAAGACAACAAAAATGATCGTCACCAATACAGAATATTTTCGTATGCCATTAGCATAAAAATGCTTTGATTGGGAATTTTAGTCATGTTTTCATGTTATTTATTTTGGGAGAAAGGATAATGCTTTAATTGGGAATTGGCTTCCTTTTCTGAATGAAGCTAAACCAGTTATCAGAAAGGCTAACAGAACTAAAGGCCCTGTAACGTGGTGTTTTGCTGTAAAATAGCAGTCCAGTTTATTTAGGAACTGTCAAGCTCTGATAACATTATGCAACAAGATCTCCTTGTGCTAAAGGTGGCAAAGTTTCAGATGTGGTATTTGCTAAAGGTAATAGCCACTCTTTATAATTTCATATTGTACAAAACTTTGTCTTTTCTGGAGGCTTATTTTAAGAGCTTAATAGGGCTATCTAGTCTGTAGTTCAGATGTAAAAATATCAGGCGTGTTTTTCATGTAGCAATGACACTGCAAATGTCCAGCAAAGGTACACTTAGTTAACAATCATGTGAAACTGATGCTTCACCTGGCCACTAGTTTGTGAAGAAACTCCTCAAAGCCTAGCATGCAAATAAAATCTTGTAAATCTATGAATACGCAAACTGAAGCTTTTTCAGATAAAATATAATTTCTCCTTCTACTTTTTTCCTGCTATATGACTATAGCTGGAAGTAGTTGGGCAGTCCAACTGGAAATATGGACTTCAAATTACTAAGGTTTATAAACAGTGGCTTAGAGGGCAGTGATACACATTAATTTTCACAGAAGCATTTCAAGTTCCATTAGTTTCAGTGAGAAAGGTAGATAATCTGCACTTTGGAAAATCAGGTCAATACAGTATCGTAAAGACTACTTTGCACATAACACCTCTTTATGTATTCAGCAGCTTCAAAACAGCACAAGTTCTTCATTAGAAATTGCAAGAATGATCTTTTCTGTAAGTATTTTTCTTTCTATCTAATGTCTCTGAAAAAGCCTCAGGATGTTGAAACATACAAAGAAATAATGTCTGTGTGGTATACACAGTTAAAATTGATCTCTTTAGCTCTGTAAATCAGATATGGGGAGCAATATAAGAAAGATTGTGCAAATGATTAAATTACAAACCTCTTCATAGTCAAATATGTAATCATAAAGTATGATATAAATTTAAATGAAAACAAATTTTGCTAGGGTTATTGGGTACATGCTTTAGATGATGTTCCTATACTATTTTTCCTCCAGAATACAATGTAAGAAGTTGAAATACTGTATCATGTGCAGATTAAAGACAAATTACACATAGATGAGGTTACATTTAATTACCTGAAATAGCTTTGTAAGTTGAGTGGAAACCACAGTTTTCATCAACACCATATTAATTATTGCTGCCGAAAGCTGTAATTGACTACTGTGTTTTTCGGCTCATGAGTCAATGGTGACTAAATGTTTACTTTACTGCTCCTAATTGCCTAAAATGCAGCACTTGTTTTTCCTTGGAAAATCTGTGGTCTAAGTTCTGCTCTTGTTTTCATGCATATAACCCCACAATCATTTACATGTATAGCTGAAAGCACAGTTGGCTTCAAAATTCCTGGCAAAAATGGTTAAGTGAGGGGCTGTAATTCTCTTAGCATCCAATACGGAAAAAAGCAAATGCTGTGTCAATACTGTCCCACTTCTGGCTTCATTCTTCCATACGGCTTGTAGAAGACATGCGTTTACAATAGGGTGTCTAGAGACCTCATTTGACCTTGTGGCAGCTGAATTCAAGATCCCTGTGGTGAAAGCACAAGCTCATCTTCTCACTTGTACCAAGAATATAAGGGAATACAGTATACATGATGGTGATTGGGATTACCATCAGGATTTTCTGCCACAGGAATTGCTTTGGAGACACAGAAACAGTAAAAATGGAGCAGATACGAAACCAGATGCTACAAACTCACAGGAATTAGACTCTTCTCAGTCTTTACAGATCTCTCATAAAACCAAGTAGACACAGTGTGATTCCCAGGAGAAGGTGTACAGAAGTAAGATGCATTTCTGCTGCAGGGAATTTGAGAAATTGTGGAATCACTAGCCTTGAAATTGCATGATCTCTCCATTCAGAATCACACTTTATCCTGTGGAGAGGATAGAAATAATGCAGAAGATGGAGTAGAAACTAAGAGGAAAGAAGTGGCCAACCTACTCTGGAAAATCAAAGATTAGCTGTAGGGTAACAGAAGAGAAGTAATTATCTTTTTTTAAAAAAAGCGAAAAGATAGGTGGGGAGAAAAAAAGAAAGGAGAGAGTAGTTCAAACAGCCTGGAGATCACTGCCCCTTCCTCCATTCTGCCTTTCACTGACAGTGACAGTGACTACTGTCCTGATAGGAAATGCTCTCCTGTAGGAATGCCACCATCAGAGTCCAGGTTGCTCTCACCTTCACATGCTTCAGGAAAACTGCTGATTTTCAGAAGCTTTGGCATCTCTGTAAGGGGAACGAAAACTAATTTTTCTTTTATATTATTCCATTTCACAAGTCTTCCCAAAAACATGGTAGGCTTCTTTATACTTCTGAAATGAGTATTTTGAGTTTGAAGGGAACCAATCCTAGATTTCAGCAAAATTCTATCCCTGTTATGACCAATGAAAAGATTTTTACCACAGGGTAACTCAGATCATTGGATAATCTGATGAATACTACCAGACCTTTCAATGTTACTGGTAGTCATTTGAGTTATGTGGACTAAGAGGCTCCTCAGGCATAAGACCTGGGACAAACAGGCATTATAGGCATGTTTCTACTATTTCCTCTATTGACTACCAGTCTGTCAAAAATGCCATGCATTCCCAAGAGAAGTCCACCTGCCCACTGCTAACAAAGTAGCTGAGACATAGGTTTTGTATCCATACTTGAGAACACATAGTTGAAAGATGTAGCTGAATGGGCAAAGTGTTTTGGGCCATCTAGGAAACTGCTGGAGTGCTGAACCACAATCACAAAGACCTGACAAACAACCAGGTTTAAAGAAAACAACCTTTTAAATGAAGTGAGTGTCGCTAAACCTTTCTGGAGTTTAAATAAATCACTTTTACCAAGCTTTTGGCAAATGTGTGTGTATCTGTGGTACAGGAAAATAATTGTATTGCTGTATATGCTTTTTAAAATTATTTTTTAGCTGGTTTTACCAGTTAGACTACGTTTTCATAAATGAATGCTTTCCACAGCCCTGCAAACTTAAACCTCTGGCACAGATTTTATTCATATTATCACGTTCTCACTCTTTTTACTCACTATTTTTAATGTGCCTTGTATCATCAAGGGTTTTCTCCTACTAATGGCAATGATCTTTTTCTGGGATCTCTGTACAGCCACTGTGCACATTTTTTGTTGCAGAAACCAGTCTGTGTTCAGACACAGATTTTGTTCTTGCTTCAGATCTCTATACATTTTCATAATGATCCTTAATATCCTTTTGACAGTTCTTTGCCTTTTTGGCTCTATATTTTGACAGTTATTCCACAGGAAAATCAAAGATCTTTATTTTGTAGTGGTGAATTTATGATACACCTGCACAGTTCCACTTTGGAACTGGAAAGTAATGTCAACAAAGCTTGTATGGCAATACATGAATTCTCCATGGGGCTTCTTTTCATTGGAGGCTCTACTAGAGGAGAGATGGATATATGTGGAGATGTTGTTGTCCAAAATTTGTACACACAGAGACACATACACAGACATTTGTTACTGTTGTCATCTGCAGATGGGGACTACTGATTCACTGATTTTCAGTACTTGCAAAACTTTTCGTATTAATATACCAGGCTACCTTGAGAAAAATGGAGACATGAAAATTTATTTCTATTTATATAGTCACTGCCATATTATACACACACACACACACGCACCCATGTCTATATTGGATCACCAGTTTTTTAGAAGTCTACACTAAAAGAAAAGAGCAATTTCAAAATAAGAATATCACAGGAAAAAAATATAGGCATGAACTCAAACCAAGAGAAGAAGACTGGGTGAAGAATATTGTGTGTTTGGGTGTCAAAACATTCCCTGAATTTTGAAGAAATACGTAGGAAAGAGATCTCAAAATACCAGGGGGGCCTAAATGCCAGTTCCCTTTGCTTTCAGTTTCTTTCTCTAGTTGGCTCAATAGAAATTTAGATGGTTGATTATGAGCATCCATATTTTGAAACAATGCTCTGCTTTTTGGGGGGAAGGAGAAGCTGCACTGGATTAGATCAAGATTTTTAAACAGAATCACTATGATGTGACTCTATCAGTTCACAATGAGATCAGCTTGCCTTCTCACCTTCCTTCACCTTCATTGGAATGGCAATATCTAACTTACCACATGAAAGTTGTATTCTCTGCCAAGTAAATTAAATTCTTATAATAAGAAGCAGAGTGGTCCAGTGGTCGAAAAGTAGGGCTGGCAGCCAGCAACTCCTAAATTTTAATCCCAGTGCAACTTAGTGAATAACTTCAGGCAAGTTACTTAACCTCCTAGTTTCCACCTCATAAAATTGTAATAATAAAAGTGTTTTTCTGAAGACCAATTAGTTAATGCTTGTTCTCCATCTGAAGAGAAAAACGCAAAGTACCATGGAGGTACTAAGCCTAACTAATTCTTAGATTCTACTCATATCAAAGCCTCATCATGATTACTCCTGTTAAGTAAACTGGTAAGATTATCAAAAGTATAGAGCCAAAACATGCAATACTTTTGATTCACAGGATCTGTAAGGGACCTGTCATCCATGCTGACCCAAGGGTGAAGTGCAACAGGTTGAAAAGCCAGCCTGTGGCTCCCATGGGGTTTGCCATTTTCTGACAGCTCCAGCTCTGCTCCCATTCCCTGGTACAGGCTGCTGCACCATGGTGTCAGCATTTTGAGAGCAAAAGGGTGCTGCTGCGAGTCAAACATCCAGATGGCACTGAAGTGTGAGGCTGCTGTTTAGATCTCACATTTTGTTTAGGTTGGATTGCTGTTTGAGGAGTATGAAAAGCAAAAGCTCTTCTTTCCAAGGCTCCAAACGCAACTGATGCCCACTTAAACAGTTCCAGATCTGCTTTGTATAGACAGAAACATAGGAGTAATTTAAATGTTTTGAGAGAAATATCCACTTCTTCCCAAGCCTCTTCTCTGTTGGAGACCCGCCATCACAAACATGGAGGACATGCAGATCTGAAGATCCGTAATTTATGGAAGAGTGTGGAATACCAGGCAGATCAAAGGTCTGGTGGAGTGGCTGTTGTCAAGCCCTCAAATATTTAACTGATTGCACTTGTCAAAGAGCTGTACGATAGATCTGAGGGGAAGAGTTTGGCCCTTAGTGTTGCTGGTTTTCATCCCATAATTTTGAGAGTGTTCTTTGTGCCTTGTTTACTGCAGAATATGATTAGATTTTAATTTAACAGGCAAGGAATTTGTCTTTCATGTGGCAAGTCAGAAGGGCCTCGGAGCTTTATAGTGGGAATGGGGGGATGGGGCTGGTGTTCATTGTGAAGCAGTGGAGAGTCCTGCTATATTGCTCATCTTAAGATGCTGTTTATAAATAGGTCCCACTTGTCTGGGGCATAATGATTTCAATCATTTGTGCTGTATAAATAAACAGGGCATTGTGAACTTACTTGTTCAGGAATTGTCCCTGGCTTTAGTTTTGGCCACAGACTCCCAGAGGCCTGCAATCAATCTAAGCTGGAGGACTGAAAGAAACAGTCCGTTTGTGATCTGACGCTACGAGGGAAGAAGGGAGGGCCTGTCGGTCTGGAAGGGGAAGGAGAAGAGCGGGAAAAGGGGATCTTCCATGGCGTCCTGGGGAAGGACAGCCTGCCATGAGCACAACGCTGGCCAAGGCTGATGGGATGCAAAATGGGCTCTTCAAGGTCTGGTGGAACACAGGCAGTCTGCAGGGAAGGAGACTGCTCCCACCGAACTTGGTGTGAGGGACTGGAGGGCAAGCAAGGACAGTGGCATAGCCTGTCTGGGAGGCACTGAGTGTGCCAACCAAGAGGCAGATTGGAAAGGGCAGCACTGACTCCCTGCAGGCTGGGCCTACCCACCCTGTGCTCCGTTTGCGTCCATGGGTTTGTCCCTTCTTGCTTTGGACCTGCAGATGTCTATTAGAAGTAAGGCTTGTCTTAGGAAACATAGGCATTAATAAAATCAGAGTTTTCCTTGATGACAGTAAATAGTTAACAGGTTTCTGCTGGTGTACAATGTGCTTTCATTTTCTTACACAGCACTAAAGATGTGCAATTCATTTAGTAGCCCTGTCAGCAAATTCTGCCCCTCCTGTGTAAGCACTGCGTATCTGGGGAGGAGCTGTGGCAGTCCCATGTTCAGAGCTGCTTATGAGGAGACAGCCATGAGGTTCTCCTGAATTCACCAGTTCCAGTTCTTTCCTAAATTTTGGGATTTTTGTGACCTTCAGTCATTGAGTCTCAACCTCCCACTGCCTTTGGTATTTGCCTGCTTGCCTGACACCTTGACTATCACCTTTCTGTCTTACCTAAACATCTTCTACAGGATGATGGAGAAGGAACGGAGAGGACCCAGTAGAGCATGGAACTCCAGTCCTCACACATCCTCTCCTCCTCATTCCTCAAAGTCCTACATGGGCTTTCTGTGTTGATTCCACAGCCCTGCCAAAATCAGTGGGATGGACCTACCAATTAAGAAAAGCAGATTTTTTTTTATTTTTTTTTTTTTTGAGAAGATAAGTAAAAATTGTTCTAGGACCAGCCAAGAAACTGGAATTGATGTCATCTGGTCTATACAGTTATCATGTCTAGCAGACAAAGTTTAATAGCTGATTAAGAATGCATTAGAAAACATTTCTTTGTCTTTCTGATATAAAAATAAAAATCCTCACAGCTAAGTGAAGTTTTCTTAGTAGTAACCCCAAATTGTTTTCAGTATCACTAAGTACCTGGAAACTTGAAGAAAAGCACATAGTAAGTAGAAACAAAACCTTGTTTTTGAATATTCCAGGTACATAAATCTTCAATTTACCTTTCAAATTCAGTGTATTTATATTAAGAATAAGCTCTTCTTTCTTTCCCCTTTTAACTCAGTTCAGAAAATATTAAATGCCATGCACCTCCCTTTGAATTCCTGTCTTGTCAAGGATCAACTTCTAAATACTTCATTTGTATTGGCATGTCTTAAGATTTGCTTTTGTCCCAAATACTGCTGCTTGGAAGGTTAATGAATTGTAACTAAAAGGTTGTCACTTCTTTAATTTTGTTTTAAATTATCAAAATTAAAGAAATGGTTTCTTTTTTATGTGTATATAAAATTATTGCACTTTCCATTTAACAATCTAGCTTTCATTTTCATTATCAAAATCATAAAAAATGATTGAAGTGATGGTTTCTTTTTAACATGCAAACTGTTTCATGCCAGAAGTTCTGAGAAATTAGATTTGCTTTTTCTATTTGCAGGTATAAGATGAATTATGTCTGCTTATTTTATTTTGGTTTTTTTTCTGTTTTTTTTTCCAACTCCGTTTTATTCTACTTTTCAAATGTTTCCTCTGCTGTTTACAAGTGAGGAAGAAAATCACTATTTTTAGTGAAACAAATAGAGGGAGTGAAGAAGTTCAGATGAAAAGTTATATTTGTAAAGGCAGAATAGAAAAGCAATTCACATTAATTCAAAGCAGAGTGTCTTTATTGGATTATAGGCTGATTGTGTTTACAAATACACTGCCAAGAGGGTTTTAATTTTGGGGCAATTTCATTGTTCATAGATATATATCTATATATAGATATATATCTATGAAATTATGTGGTTATGTGTTTTAAATGAGATACAGCTCCTTACTGCTTAATGTAATATATGCTTCCACTTTATGACATAGCGCAAAAGCAGAGCAATTTCAGAACAGCTTAGTTGAAATATCATCATAAATGAAAGATGTAAACAATGTTATGTTTATAGACACAGTTTAAATTCGAATTCATTGGAACTTGGTGATCACTTTATTTAACAAGGATGGACTTTATTATGAAAGTACAATCAAGCCATAATACTACCCCTTTGATTTCAGGCTTTTCAGCATTTACTACAGCAGGGTAAACACAAGAGTTTACATCCTCAGGCAGACCAGAGCTCCATCTAGTTCAATATTCTTTCTCAAAGAGGAGTCAATAGTACATGTCCAGAGGAAAATATAAAAAAAAGTAAATATAGAATTAATTTTCTCCCAGTCTCTACCTTCCCATGTGGTTATTTTCTCTCAGTCTACCCTGTGTTGTGAATGAGTGTTTTAATGCCCTTACATGTGGGTATTATATATATTAAAATGTGGGGTTACCCCCATATTATAGATTGATGATTTGATGTAAGGAATGGTATCTGCAACCTTCAAGCTTCAGTGTTGCAATAGAGACAACTGACCTGGCTTTAAAGAAATCTGTGGTTGCTGGGAAAGTCTGTTGCACTGTTTCTCCCCACTGGGTTTTACCTAGACTTGCAAAAACAAGTTTGTTTTGTTTAGATGACCATGTTTACCTTGAGCCAAGTTGGCCTTGATCAGCAAGTAGATTTCAGAGGATGATATCCTTGGAACAATCAGATCAACAGTGGGGAACATTATAAGCAATGATCCCTTGTAACTTAGTAAATTTTATCAAATGGTAAGAGAATAGACATGTATGAATAATCTCAGTCTGCAGGAGAAATGAATTTGTTGAGAACTTTTACGAGACAGCATCCAAAGACATTTAATGTGTTCACGGACTAGAGTAATAACCCTGCATGTAAACATATTCTTGGGATTGTTTAAAACCATACGTGGGCAAACCCATTCTCTAAACAAAGCTGAACTGAAATCTCGGGTCTGAATGACTGGAATCCTATGATGGGGAAAAACATCAAATACACACCTATGTTTTTCATGTGTATATCCATTACCTTCATTAGTTCAAGTTTTACTGTTGGTAAAGTAAATTTTGTTTTAAGTTTCAACATAGCCTATGATAAAATGGAATTGATATTATATAGAGTTCTTTTTCTGTTTAGTTGTGCTATGGTCTTTGCTAATGTTTCTATTTCTTTTTGATATAATAATAATATTAATAATGGTTGACATGACCGTAAAGCTTCATTGAAAAGGTAAGTTAAAAATTTCTTGCAATTACTCTGATTTCCACTTCTTTCGAATACTAAATTTGAAAGTGCTTATGCAGTTTCAGCATCTTTCCTACTTCTTCCTTCAGATCTTACGCACTTTTTGACCTAATAATCTGGTCATGCATGACATCACAATCTGTTGCCATGGAAAAGACTACACTATCAAACAAGTAGGATGGCCAAAGGTTGCCTTACAACCTTTGAAGAGAGATAGAGATTTCATACAAAAAAATCCATTAATACTTAAATATAGTGCAATGGGAAATATCATACTATCTTCACCCAAATCAGTTACATAATTTTAAAAGGAACCACTCAAGTTGGCTGAGCTCTTATCTCCTCTCAGAATCCTCTAGTTTCAGAGGTAATTTAAGTTTTATAAATATGTTTATATATATACTGTGCATGCTATGTTATCCACTGCAATCCACTGTGTCTTTGTCTTTGCACTCAGATTGAAATGTGAGAATTTGATACTTTTGCAAAAATCCTAAGTCTACCATAGATTTCCTGAGTGATCTAAGTGCTCCATAAGATGGTCAGCTTGCTGACAGCAAAGGCTAAAGTAAGTCGGTGCTTAAGAATATCTGTAAACCCAGAGCTGGGTTTAGGCTTCCAGCACTGCACCCCTTCAGAGGAAGTTGTGGGACATGACCAAAACACGTCAGTTCTGCCGTGAAGAAAGAGAGAGAAACAAGGCACCAAGAGGAGTTGCACAAGGTCAGATTCACTGCTCCTTCTGCTGCCAGGGGACCAGATGTCCTGGGGCAGTGATTTGTGTCTCTGGGGAGCTCCCACCTGCCACCCTCACCTGTGTACCACGAACCTTGAGGCAGCTGCAGCAGTGCATCTGGTTTTCTGAGGCTGTGGTATAAACAAAATAGGTAGCAGAGCCATAGCTGGATTTCCTTTCTGGAAATTTGCTGTCCAAGTTAGTTGCTTGTTTTGGTTATGCCTAGAGCTGATCCTGTCTGCATAGCAATTACCCTTTATTATGCCTTTGAAATTAGGCAATGGTAGGATACAGCAGAAGTAATGCTGCTTTAATGGTTGAAAAGCTTTTATGGACCATAGGTGTGGCTGTTTGTTTGTGTTTATGTTCCTAATTTGTAGTTTGCAACCTCACTGAGGTACTAGACCTCAATGAGCACTGAGCCATAAAGAAAGGTTTTCTTTTCCATTTCTTGAAGGTCTATAACAAAAAGAAAAAAGAGTGAAAAATTTTTAAAGAGAAAAAAATACTTTCTCTTTGATTTTATCACACTTAGAATCGTTATCTTTGAACACTATCAAACAACATGCATCAGGCCTTTAAATGGCTGACAGGATTTTCTTCAGGCTTTCAGGGAATTCTTCCTCATAGAGCATAAGAATGAGAAGACTTCAGCATCAAAGACTTGAAAAAATTAGGGCTGTCTAACAGCAGAGTATTGTTACTGAAATTTCTTTTTCAGTAGCATTAAGGAAGCTCAGTTTATCAAGATTTGGACACTCTGTTAGGCAACTGCCCCTTACATAATAAATTAGCAATCCCCAATATTTTCTTTATGCAATCATTTGTGCAGTTGGTGTAACTAGACCCTGCCTGCTGTTGGCAAGGATGAAAAATACATCACCGCTTCTATCTCCAAGGTAAATTATTCTTCAGGGAAGTGTGCCTCTGGGGAATATTTTCTTAGGAGACCCATGAACAATGAGAGATTTTCCACAGGGAATGCCTACAGGGTAAAGTGTACTTCAAAGGGAGAGATCCAAGATGAAATGAGACTCTTCAAAGGCCAGTTCCACTTCCCCTCTCAACAAGACAAATGACTTCAAAGGGGAACCCACCAAGGTTGTAAATAACTTTTCCCCATAATACAAAAACTTATTGAAGGCAAGTTCTCTCAGTAATGTGATATTTTTAAGAAATCACCCAAAGCCAGGTGAGGTCTAAATGCATCCAATGACCATCAGTATAAAATATTTCTACTCTTCAAGTAAGTGTATGACCATCTAGAGATCTTAGGGAATTGAAATGTGCACCGTTCGTTTCCTTCGCACTTACATAAAGTTATAGCAGGATTTAAAGCTTACACGTCTGATGGCCTAAGGAACCATGAAAATCTAACAACAGCTTTAGGGACCCTATGGAACATTTCTATCCCGTGCAGCTTTTCAAGTAAGCAGCAGCTACCAAAAGTCAGTGAGGGACTAAGAATATGATATTTTTACATACGACATTGCATTTCACAGGAACTACCTGACTGAAGTGTCTCAGATTCAAAACTATATTAAAGCAGTATCAATTAAAGGTAATTTTTCTCCCTTGATCTTCCACTAGATTGATATCTTATGGCAAGGCAGTGTCTTCAGGTATGCCTTTGTACAGAAAGTGAATTTAAAAGGCAACCAGAATCATAACATGATTGAATAATTTTGATTGGAAGGAGATCTCTAGTCCTATGTCCTGCTCAAAGGAGGGCCACTGAACTCAGACTAGGTTTCTCAGGATTTTGTTCATTCATGAAAACCTCAAGGGATGGAGCTGTGTTTCAATCTCTTTGTTGACTCTTTTTCATTCTGCTATGCCCTGCTGTGAAGAGTCTGGCTCTATCTTCCAACAACCTTCACAGTGGCATTAGTTCCCTCTTACATCATTGTTTCTCCAGGCTACACAGCAGCACTTGTAGAAGAAGAAAGAGAAAACAGCAACAGAGACCCAAAATAACCCTTGTCATGAGCATTACAGAGTCCTAAGAGAAGAAAACAGCTACTGAACCCATTGCCAGTGAGACAAATGGTAGAGGAGGTCCAGCTAAATAATCTCCCAGGGTAAAATCCAGATAAATGTCATAATAAAACTGAAAATAATCCTCTGATCAAGCCACAGAAAAATAAATAAAATCCTACTAATGTTTGTCCACCTCTAGAGATCTACTGTACAAGAAGTTAATGCTGACTTCACCAGATATATCATGGAGAAACAATCCCCTATTACTCACTACTCACAGCCACACACACACACATATATGCACTCTAATGGAAAGGAGCCATACACAGTGGCACCAGACTATTGATATTTCTACCCTGTTGTTTAAGTAATGTACAACATTTAATATGTCAAATGGCATGTTAAAAAAACAACTAATTACTAGGTACTCTTCTCACAAATCAATGATGTCATTTAGAATTGGCCTGGGCAAAACAATGAGTGTTGTATACATTAAGAGGCAATGCTGCACTTAATGCTGGAGGTCTGGAAGAGTCTCAGAGGTTCTCCTTCTGTCAGCTTTAGCCTGGTGTGCTAAGGAAGAGAAATAATCACAACTGCACCATGTGCATGTGTGATCAGTACATTTAGAACATGCTGGCTAACTCAAGATCTCCAATATAGCAAGTTCTTTCAGATTTTATGAAAACTGATAGCTGTGCAGAGTGGAAAGAAGTTACTAACATTCTCAAGCCTCCCTGAGAAAAGAGCCACTGTGCAGATCAACCACTGGCTGAGTTCAGAGAGACCACTCCGCATCTCCAAATCTAGCTACAGATTTGGAGACGTGTTCTGTGGCTCACACGAAGGAAATTGTTAATTGATTGACTCCAGTCTGCATACTCGTTCAGCTAAAAAAGTTCTGGCTGGGAAGACAATGCATTGTGATGCAGTAAATATCTGTCAGAAATATTTGAATCCAAATATTGTCTATTTTTACAAAAGCTCATCAGTTCTCTGACACAATTAGCCTTTAATCCTTTGTGTGGCTCCATAAAAACCATCCATAAAAACACCACTCCAGAGCCAAACTTCAAGTCCCTCCCTTCCCTAAATAGGAGGCTTGACTTTCAGAAGGAAAAGCTTCAGTGTGTTTTAATCATATCATTCTCCAAGACTTGCTCTTAAATGCAACTGAACTGTCAAACTGAAATTGTGTGTGCCCAACAAGCCTGATCACACAAATCAGTAAAGTGAAGCAATGTTACGACTGAACACAAAATAGCTCTCATCAAGGGTTCCACGCCGATTTCAGTGAGATGTGTATGGTGTGTGCCCAATCTCAGATGACAGTCCACCATGCAAGACTTTGCGAGGTGGACATGGCTCTCCCTACGTGTGGTTTTTTTGATACAATTTATTCAGAGAGTGTGATAAACAAATACTAATCAGAAATAAAGAGACAGAACAAAAAAACCCATTAGGAATATGGCTGTACTTTAGTCATGTACCCCCTGCTGGATTTTGCTGTGCGTCTGGAACAGAGTGTAGTCCCCATGAAAAGCATAGTGGCTTCCTTTATCAAACCCAAAATCTAATACTTATTTGGGTTTTGGATTTGGCCATTAAGTCATAGTTCAAAAGGGAAATTTCACTTTTAATAATTGTGAGCTCTCCTAGCACACCTTGGAATGATTAGTAAGCAATAACCTTAGATGCACTGAAGTTCACCAATCAATAAATTCTATGCATGTATAAATATATGTTTCATTTAAATATCATGCTGTCAAATCTTTGAGGAAAGTCTTGGAATTATCAAGAAAGGTTTGGTTTTTTAGTATTTTGGTCCAGCACAAGATTTTATTTAGATAACCAGGTTAAAATGGCTTTTTTTTTCAGCATAGCTGGAATGACTATAATGAATCTTAATTTAGAAAGCACTTAGCACTTACTGTTGTAATGAAACTAAATAATCACAAGAACCAGAATTCACAATAATGGGTCAAGATACCTGAATTAGAATATGAGTAGCTTTATTGCTTATGGATTTCACTAAAATTGCATCTGCTGTTTACGGACATTAAATGGAACTATTGTTAATAAATAGAATGCTAAAACCTGAAAGCTTCATCTGAATTTTCTTTATGGTATGTATTCTAAAAATTGAAAAATATTCACAGTAATAATAAGTAATAAATCTATGAGGAAACTTTGACTATTATGTTTTCATCATTACTCTCTCTCCTTTTAAGTTTTATACCCAAAAGGTATCTAACTAATCATCAGGTATTATTTTTCACTTTCAGACACTTATGAAAGACAGAAAATAAATGAAATAAGCTCAAAAATGGAAATAACTACTGTTGCAATACCAGCAGTGAATTACCATTACAATCTATCCAGCAAGTTGAAAGTTGTGAAGCTGCCTTCAAAAAACTTGCGGGTTTGCTGCAAAGGCCTCTAGCAAAAAAGAATGCATTTTGTGTAGTTTGCTACGATATTGACCACATCTGGGTGGACTCCATCTACTTGTGCACCTGAAATCTGCGGCACCATGTCAGCCCCTGCTCAGAGCACACACGGCTCGTCCTCCCTGGGGCCCCTGCGGGCAGGTCCCCTCTCTCTGCTGCTGGCACCGGGCACGCAGCCCGTCAGTTCATAGCCTGACGGACGGATACAGGAACTGCGGCTGCATGAAGGTCTGAGAGCACCCCTGTCTGAAATCGCTAAGATTTTCCTTTGTGATTAAAGCCCTGTATAGAGAGTTTCAAAGTGCTAAAGAGGTTTTGTGATTGTTACTGGAATACAGAACACTTTGGCAGTGTTACAGTTTTCCCTCCTAGAGCTCTGTGTGTGCTGTGCCCAGTACAGGCAGTCTACACAATCACAGGGGTGTGTATGTGTAGGACAGCAACATCTCGGATTCTGGGCTTAGAGAATTTAGGCTGAGTGGGTTCTGAGCTGGTGACAACCTGGGTGCCGAGAAAAGAAAAGAATTTAAGCTATGTAATGCATTTCCTGCTAGAATCTAAATTTTTTGTTTTGTTACAGCAGCTGAGTGACTGTCATGTGGCTGAACAGAGGTCATACACATCACTTACATACTGTTTAAAAATTAAGTTTATTCCTTGCCCGTGCTCACTTCTTTTTCCTCAAAATAAATCCCTTGAAAATCAAACCACCAAGCCGGTTTAAAAAATAGTAAGAGTAAATATTCATTAATACATTTATTTATGCTCTAATTTATTTATTTTTAATTTCTTACCCTGTTTCTTCTGAAATTTGCACCAAAAGTGGGTCGTATTTTCAAGTTTTCAAAATAATGAAAACAGATTCTCACCTAGTGTCTCGACTAAACACAGCATACTCTCAAGGAAGACATAAAAATCTGATATTGCAGAACTTGTGATGTGATAGTAGAACTTGTGATTGCTTGAGTGTGTGGGGGAAGCAAAAGGGGATTCAGAAAGCTCGTGGGAATTATTGTGTATTGCATAGTTATAGTGTGCATACTACTTTTTTGGTACTGAAGTACTACAAGATGACCTTTACCACATGCAGGGGGAACAAAACAAAAGTGTTTGTTTCTGAGAATTCTTGTTGGGGCCAACTGTAAGAAAAAAAAGGATGCACGTGATATTTATAATGAAAAACATTTTAGTGACAAATAGTATTTAGGGATTCCTAAGAGGCACTAACAGAAAACTGTACCTATCACTGAGGAGCAGGTGAACCTATTGAACATGGTAGCCTCTGAGTAACAAATTTCTGCATTAAGTTCAGGAAGAGGTGAAGGATACACTCAGATTAAATAACAGCATATTTGTTCACTCATTTCCCGTTTAATTTGGCTGCAAGGCTGGGTGGGGTGAGAAAGCTATAAAATGTAAACCAGCAGTGAAGAATCTCCAATGCCCTGCCGTGGTCAGGATGGAGGAACCACAGATCATGGACACATTGCCAGGACCCTCAGAGAAACATCTTGCCCATCTCAGCACGAAGGTATCAACCACCATGAACTGAAAAGCAGCCAAACATTTTGCAGTGCTTTGGCTTATCCTTGGATTCTCCTCTCCACTTACAGGCCAAGCCCTATCCTATTTAGTTTCCAAAACCTCACATTACCAAAGCCCGAGGCTGTAGGTCTGCAGTGGATCCCGGGAAACTTGTTTCAGCAAATCTGAAGTCAAAAGCTGACCACATCTTGGACAAGACAGAGCATTGCCTGGCTAACAGATGTAGTCCATGAATGCTGGCGGAGCTTTTGGATAGCCATGTGTAATAACTGACATGTTCTTGTTTTCTGTTTCACAGAGCATCTGTGAAACTGGAATATTTTGTGTGAAAGGTTTATCTATGTTTCTTTTTTTTTGTGTGTGTGTCTCAAAAACATTTAGATCAATTTGAGTGTTCATAGGTGTTGGTTTGTCTGTTCTAGAAGCAGCAAGGAAGACGAGAATTCCTAAGTTCTTGTGTCTAACTGGGATTTTTGTACCAGGTAAATCAGGAGACACAGTATTTTACTTACCCAGCTTAATTAAATGGGAGATGTTTGGTTTCTGCATAGATGTACATGCAAATATACCAAGGTATATTTTGGCAAATCTGTATGAACTGACCTGTATATACAAGCAAAAAAGAGACCTCCTTCCATTTTTGATTCCTCTATTAATTTGTGTCAGTATAGCTGTCATTGTTTTGCAAAAATTATGTTTTACCAGAGCATTTTCACAGATACTTAGCTTGAAGGATGTAGGACCTGGTCACTGAATCAAAGCAGTAGCATTCATATATTTCACTAAATTGGTGGGTGAAGAAGGAGATTTGAGCAGGTCTGGCTCAGTTCTACAATTTTTTGTTTCCCAGAGATGAGTGTGGAAATGGTGATCAAAGGGAAGCATTGTAAGTTTTTATTTATATAAAAAAAATCCAGACCGAAACTACAGGGGGTCTTAAGGGAAATGTGCTAATAGCCAATACACGGAATTCTGTAAGGTCCCAAACAACTCACTGAAAGGGCTTAAAGTGGTTCATGTACTTTGGGTTAAATGTGTGGTAGCAATACTGATGAGACATCCTCAGGAGATCAAAACAAGACAAGAGTATACTGGCAAACATTAGAAAAATCAGGGAACTTTGGCAAAAGTATTAGTACAACACCCAGTCAACATAAAACACTTTTCATGGCATTCACTTGGCCCATTTAACTTAGCAAATTTTAAGACCATTTAATCTTAAGTTACTCAAAATGTTCCAAGAAGAGGGAATTAGAAGAAGAAGAAAGACAGAAAAGATACAGAAAAACACACATATAGTTACCAGCTCCTGGGTTCCAGCAGTGTTCAGACAGGAACTCCAAAAGGAGGCAGAGTTAAGAGGGGTACTGAGTCCCTGCTCAGCCTTAAATATCCCTCAGCCTCCATGGGCCCTCCTCCCAGGTGGGACTTCCAGTCATTTGGCCACTCAGGAGCTGGGTTAGGGACTCCAGGGTTGGAGTGTGAGGCGTTTCCTGAGGTTTGCCAGTGACTGGCAGCTCTGACAGTGCTCTCACACTGGCTCTAGCGGGGCGTGGGGAAGTTCCCTGCCTTGACAAGGCAAGGCACGACCTCCACATCCTCCCACAAGTATCCCAAAATCTCTCGACATTGATCCTTCCACGCTTTGACAACATATTTGTACGAGGCATGCCCTTGAATGTTAAGTGTGTGAGAGATTGGTTCTGTCTTACAACCAGGAAAAAAGGAAGGGTATTGCTGTCAGTAATATCATACGATCTATTGTAAGCAAAGTCAGGATGCTAAACATTCAAAAATGCCCTGCCTCACAGTTTGTCAAACAATTCCTTGTGTTTTTTAAACACACTGCCTTGAAATCCAACAAAAGCATGATTTTCACAGCAGTACTGGAGTTACATGGGTAACTCTAGATTAGTTCATTTGAGAACTAAATAGATCAGAGAAAATATGGTTTGCCTAAAAACTACATTTTCACTTTTCCTTTTGTGCTGGGGCAGACCATGTTTTCCATAGAATAATGTTGTGGTCCCACATAAAAGTCATGAAGGACTTGAGGTTAAGAGAGGTCAGCAAGGACGCTCAGTACAATAACTAACTTGCTGGTGAGCAAGCAGAGGATAGCGAAGATGATTAAGGGACTGGAGCATCTCTCTTATGAGGAAAAGCTGAGGGAGCTGAGTCTGTCGAGCCCAGACCTCATCACTGTCTGTAAGTACTTGAGGGAAGGGTGCCAAGAAGATGGAGCCAGGCTCTGTTCAGTGGTGCCAGGCAATAGGACAAGAGGCAATGGGCAGAAACTGACACATGGAAAATTCCACCTGAATTTCTTTACTGTGCAAAGATTGCTCACTGGAATAGTATATCCAGATAGATTGTGGAGTCACCCTCACTGGAGATATTCCAGAACTGTCTGGATGCAATCCTGTGCCACGTGCTCCAGGATGACTGCTTGAGCAGGGAGGTTGGACCAGATGACCCAGTGTGGTCCCTTCCAACCTGACACATTCTGTGATTCTGTATAGCAATAAATATGAAAGTATGAAATGATCTATTTTTTAGTAATTCCATTTGAAGCATTCTGGCCCTGATTCTGGTAAGATAGACACTGGTGTATCTGTTTGTGAGTGTAAACCTCTTGGCTTCAGATACTGATTGAAATGAATTCTTGAAGAATTCTTTTGAGTGCAATTTTGCATGGGTATATATATGACAGGCTGAAAAACTGTCTTAAAAATACAGAAAACAGAGAATTAGAAACATAGACAAGGACAGAGAAATAAGCCAGAAAAGGCATGGGAAAACTATATGTGAGAAAGGAAAAGTGAACTAACTATGGTGTGTAAAACAAAAGAACAAAGATCAGAATGTACCAGAGTCAATGGAAAAGGGAATAAGTCTGGATAGATGGCAGGAAGCCTGAGGGAGGCCTGAAGAAATAAAACTACAAGAAAAGGATATCAGGAAAAAAAGGAGGGGCTGAAAGAGGAGAAATGTAGGACTAGAGATGAAACTCATGAACTCACCAAAGAGAAAATTTTTATTTTGGTTTTTGAATTCAGGTTTGTTTTTTTTCATTGACTTTACTTAACAGAGGCAAATTGTTTTTTAGCATATGGATATGACGTGTTTAAACACTTGTTATTCTCTGTTTTAAAACCTGTGAGTCTGGCTCCTGATAAAAGACTCTCCCTGTACTTGTGGAACTAAATTTTGCTTTCAACACCTGTACTTTCCAGAGTAGAAAAACAGTTGGTGATCCTTGTAATCTTGCTTCATGAAAACATGATCTGCAAAGAAATGGATAGTGAAGTGCTAATAATTTTATTAAAAAAGATGTTTTGCCATTATTCTGCATCAACACACTCATGAATACCCATGCATGTGCACAACTGTTTTTCTTCAGACAGGAAGAATATACTGTTTAAGTGGTGTGTAACAGTTTAAATTAATTTAACCAGGTTTAATAAGGTATTGCCAACTGATATTTAAAGAACAATTTTCATATACAATCAAAGCTTAGGAAAAACATAATTTCAATATGCCAAAATTCCTTTAATTTCTCTGTCTCTCTTTTCCCCACTTGCCCTTCCATCAGTGGTTAGCTATTAAAGATAAAATGGTTGTAATCATTATTATAATAGATCCCTCTGCATGATCATTCTAAGTGGGCCTAATCCTCTGCTTTTCTTACTGCATTGCAATATCCTACTCTGGGAATGGAAGACATGATACAAAGGGTTATGAGTCCTGGGTATGAAAAAGGAAGACCAGAGTGAAAGTTACTATTTCCACACAAGTGCTTAATAAGCATTCAGGTTTCACACATGGACTGATAGGGTAAAAAAACCCCACATGACATGATCATCTTTAGCACAATGTTTTCTATTGCAATTTTACTGGAAACACAAGTTAATTAAAACACATGCACACAAAATAGCCTACTTTTGATTTCTAACTATGAGACAAGGCCATACTGTATGCATACAAACTGCAAGAAATAATTTATAGGACAGATTCCTCACAAGACCATTCAGGGAAAGAAAGAAAAAAAACTAAAAGAAGGAGAGAGAAAAAAAGACCTGGCTCTTGACACTAAAGGCTTAACATCAAATGCGGCCAGAAATCCATTTTCACAGTTTTATTGCCCATTCTGGACGCTTCATTTCAAAGGAAAAGAATTTGAATTCAGACACATAAAATTCCCTTTGTTCTCTTGCCCTCCAGCCTTTGGTGCCAGTGTGGACGGTCCTATAGGGAGAGGTTGAGATCAAAAAAAAATTGCAGCTTAGATACCTGGCCCCAAATGATGCCCCTTGGCATTCTTAATTAAATCAGCTTTGCAATAGATTGACAATGCACTGTCAATTGTAATCATTTATATTAGCAAACTGAGTATTTTTAACACTTTGGAAATAACAGAAGTTCAGTAGACCTGGGAAAAAAAAAGATGCTATAAAATTATACCACATGATGATCACATATAGTGCATCGAATTGTAGGTCACATAACATCTTAACTTTTAATAAAGCTGGTGTGATTTTGCATATCTTTCCCCATCTGAAAGGGGACTCCCAGTTAGGTTAATCCTAACTGGATGTTGTTTTTCTGTGAGATTCAAAACAGAACTTGAGTGTACTCTAAGGGGGTAGGAGAAGGGTACACTGCAGACTTGTGATGGAGAGAACTTTTGTTATGGAGAAAGGGCCTGATCCAGAGTCTACTGCACTGGAGGGAGGTATTCCTATTGATCTCTGTAGGCTTTGGACCAGTACCTGCAGACATTATTTTCACTGAGAGTTCTGAGGTACTTTTGATATTAAAATTGGCACAGGCATATTTATAAAAGGAAGATATCTCCTTTGCTAGCGAATGACATCCCTTCTTGTACTGATGAATAAGGTGCTTTCTGCTTTCTACAGTGTTATTTCTTTATGTTTTAGCCTCATGCTTCTTTCTATTCCACTTAATTTGGAATAGATACAGATCAGCTCTCAGGCTTCAGAGTATAAATTGATCACTTGGAGAGGTCAGGAAGGCATTTTTTCCTCTCCACATATAGCGCTGCACAAGAGATTAGAGGTCTGTGTAACAATGCCTGAATCTCCACTTTCTGTGGAGTTTATAGCTACTTTTTTCTTTCTTCTTTTTGGAACCCACTGACTCTGATATTCATTTTGCTATAGTGCATTATGCATGACTTTTGCTTCAAACATTCATGTAAGTTGATTTTGATTTTCCTGTATGAAATATAGCTCTACCATTGGATGTTAGTATTGGATAGCAGTGGACTTGCATTTTGGCAGACTGTGTTGTTGTTTGGTGACTGTTAATGGACATTTCTCCACCAAACCTACAGATGTGAAAAATTTTTAATACTTCTTGGACTGATTTGTAGAGACACTGTTGCTGTAGCAGTTAAATAGAAGCTTTTTGCTAACCTTGGAAAACATTATTTACCATAAACTATCCATGGAGTAAGGAAGTTTAATTTTTTATGAGATTAAAAAAAGTTGTTCTAACTGAGACATAGTGATCAAGTGTTAGAAATTTCACCATAATTAGAACATTTTCCCAAGCCTTACATCTTTGAATTTCAAATCCATTCTGGAGATTTTGATATTTCTCTCAACTGAACTATTTCCAAGTTCTTGAGCATTAAGGATGTCACAGACATTCTAGTAATTAGTTTGTCCAGAAAGAGGAGGTAATCTTAGAAGAAAAAATCTGGAAAAAAATATTCTGAACTGACCTGAATTGTGAAAGAACCAGGACCTGAAACTTGAGAACTGGCCTTCAGAATGACCTGCCGTAGGTCCCTCAGAAATTCTTGTGAAGTGAGATCAAGAGTTTTCAAGTAGGGATCTGTTCACCAACTATTATACAGAAAAGAAAGTGGCATCTCATTTGGTGAGGTCCCTTTTGAAGCATGTCATGAATGTCGGATTGAACTGCAGCAGGAATTGAACAGAGGGAGATTTTAAATTCAGATATTCTGCAATAGTCTATGTCACCATGGTGGCAAGCAGGTGGAACGTGCTGGCATTTGCAAGAGATTCTAAATAAATTCAAAATTTACCTCATTACAGTAGTTGACCACTCGTAGATGTCTTGTGACATGATTTAGACATTACAATAATATCAAATACAGATCTGTGCTGTTATTGCCGTGGTCACAAAAACATTCTGAAATGCTTCCCTTTCATGTTTTCTTTTCCACTTCTATTTTTCTCTTAAACTGTTCTAATCTTTCACTTCTCTTCCTTTATGCTATGCTTTTTCTTCTTCCTAAGAATGTGTATATTCAATGCAGGATCTATTATGTCTTGCTTACAGAGCCAGCTGTTTCCTCAAAATATGCTTTGTGAGGGCAGTTATTGAACTCAGCAAAGTATTCCTCTTCTGTTCTTTCACCAGCCTCAAATCCCTGAGCAATACCAAGCTTGTATGTCGGGTTGTCCTCTCATTTTAGTATCAGTGGACATTGCCAGGATTTCCGTTTTGCTTTTAGAAACTGTTTCTGCTTCTTAGATAGTTTCCCTATTCTAGAATTTCTTCAACCAGACTGTGCCCTGCTTCCAAATCAGCAGTGTTTGCCAATAGGGAACTTCTGTTTAGCTCTGGAAACTTGCCGAAGTGAGAACTAGCCTCCTTTTATATTTAAACAATAACTTTCTAGCTACAAAAAAACTGAGGAGCCCAGTAAGTGCCTGGTAGTCTAAGCAGCCATTAACTTTGTGGCACATATCAAAGTGGAGAAGATGGCAACTCCTCAGTGGCATCTATTCTGATACGCTCTCTTTCCCCAGATTACACAAGGCAGAAATCAAGCAGTTTTTGGTTAATTTCTTGGTACATTTTGAAATCCAATTAAAATTATAAGTGAATTTATAATTCATTATTTGTAGATAATTTTTATGCTTATTTTTACACACTCTGTGAAGGATTAATGACTTGACATAGTTAAGTCCAGTGAATAATCAATACCTGTAACTTTTAAATGTCATGAAATCATGGTGCTGCAATGAATTAAAAAGTATTGTACTCTGAAATCATGCTAAATTCACTTAATTTGGGCATATGTTTGCAACTGGATTTTTTGATGAACCCATTTAAAGAAAGACAGATTTTTGCAGATAATTTCATTGTAGGACAAAGAAACCTAACATCTGAAAACTTAAAATATTTTGACATTTATTGCTCAATATTTGCAATACTTGAATTTCAGGTAAAAATATTGAGATTTTGGCTGACCTGATTTTAAAAACAAGCAAACAAGCAAAGAAACAAACAAACAAGAAACCAAACCAAAACAAAACAAAAAAACCAAAAAGCCAGAAAAACCAGAGATCCCAGAAACAAAGAGTAAAATATCTGCCATCATCCACTACCCATTACAAGCAAAATCTTTACTGAAGTCTATACAAGAAAAAGAAGCTAAAAATACATCCTAGAGCAGGACAACTAACTTCATTTTTAATTTTTTTTCCTTTCTGGTTCCAAGTGGATATCTGTGAAGATTTATTTCCCATGTAGATCCAATGGTAATTTAGAATGATAAATCTCTCAGAGACAACTCTCTTCAGCCTTAGTGAAAATGTATGCCTGCAGCTAATTTTCTCTAACAGTCTGGCTTTTCCTTTTTCAGTTATATTGGCTTCTGAATAGTCCAATCCTTTGTTTTCCTGGGAACCGAACAGGATTATTGCTTTTCAGGAAAGACACAGGGTCTTATTTGTCAGGAGTATCCATGAAAATAATTCCAACAAAGGAGTCCTGGAAATATGATTTTAGATGGGAGAATATTCTCATTTAAGCTCTTTATATCATAACTGTAATAGAATTTTAATGTATATTTTTATGAAATAAGTTGCAAAGAGAACTAAAAAACTCAGATCTGTCTGTGTCTCCCAGGGCAGAATGAAGTGTACCTAAACAGGACTTGTCATCTTTACCTGACCTGCTCTTAGGAATTTCCAACCATCTCTTTAGATAACATGCTTCAAATTTTACAGTTAATATTTTCTGGCTTATTATTTTTTGCCTTATAGCAAACAGGTGGCAAACAGGTGATTCCATTCTACTTTGTAATGTCCTTTTCTGACTCTCCACTGTTTTTTACTGCTCTGTCCCACTGTCTCTTCATTGACTTTACATCTTTCTTCAAGTTGAGAGGACAGCTGGATACAATACTCCATTTATGGTTGTGTATTACCTGTGTGCCTTGTAGATGACATTTTTTTGTATATATTGTTTGCATTTTGCCACAACATGTCATACCTTACTCCAGGTGAGTATTCCTAAACCTGACTTTACCCTTGTCCTTGTTGTATCCTACTTTTTAAGGCCCTTATTTCATCCAAATTTGAAGTCTAATCCAATATGTCTGAAGTGTGGTTTAGTTGCGTGTCATCTGTTTGTTTACTGCAAGTACACTTTATTCCATCTTCAAGTCACAAAGGAAATACAAATTAGCGCCAAAAATATGACAGACCCCAGGGAACATTCAGTGCACCCATTCAGGATGAGAAGAAATCACTAAATGTATCTGCTTTAGTTAAGCTTCAATAATATTTTACTTGCCTGCTTTTCATCACATGCTGTAAGTATTTGGTAAAACTTAGCTATTGTATGTTGCAATTAAGAACTCAGATGCAGAAATAGGGAGATGGGTCAATTCATATCAGCAAAGATCAGTTTGTTTTAAACTTAATTTTGGTCCACCTTATGCCAAGGACAAAAATTATACAAGTTTCATTTAAATAAAAATTGGACTTCATTATGACAGACGAGCTGATCTACATTTAATTACATTGGTTGTAACTTAGAAGTCTATTCCACTTCTTTATTGGTTTACATGAGTTCCTTTTCTCTTGCCCTTACTCTCCATTCCCCTTGTTTTCCCCTATTAGCCTAGAGTGGAATATGTGAATCTCTTAGCAAAATAACTGAATTGTGGCAAATAATTTAAAAGTGGCATAAAAAAGAGCACTTCTTATGACTTATGCTGTATTTATTTTGGAAGATAAATGAGGTTTGGATGTCTGTTTCTGTTCCAGATAAACGTAATAAAAATCTGAACTCTACCTATGAATATAATCCCCTATTTAATATCATTAGTATCTAAACTACTTCATGGGGCCTCACTGTTTAGTATTTTCAGTATATACATTTTACTTCAATTCATCTTTATGTTCCATTTGGCTCTTTCTGCCTATTTTTTCAAATAGAACATTAGACAGCCCAACTGACAACTCAGCACTGCGAGAGAACTCCACATTGTTCACACAGTTTCCCAAATAAGACTGCAGTGAGCTCTTTTAAAAACAACATTTACCATGGCATGGTGCAAATATCTCATAGTGGAAAACAGACCAAGCAAGGAAATGCTGTGGTAAAATCAATAGCCCAGAACACTATTATGCTTTCTAATGGCACCCACTGTTTGAGCAGGGCACATGTACACATATTTCCACATTTCCTATGTCCTATTCATGACCACGGGAATCAAATTACAGTTAGGTCTGCAACAAAGACATAGATTTATATCCTAGACTCCAGGCTCCTCTGAAGGAAAACTTGTCTGGGGTCTGGAGTCCAACCTCAAATCCACTGAATTTGGGGTAGATTTTCCCTCTGACTTAACCAGCTCTTAGACAGGTCTGAAGGGAATAGCATCCAGCACAAAGAAAGTGGGTGTGAGGTTCGTTCAAACACAGCTGGCTCTGGGTGCTGCACAGTGCTTCTCCTTGGGATGAGAGGGAGAGAGAGCCAGGGGTCCTGGATGTGGCCAGGCACTGGGAGCAGACGGGAACAAGGCCCCAGGGATGAGTAGTGGAGCTGTAAAACCCGGTGTCCCAGAGGATATGGATCCCCACGGATCACAATGGATGATGTGCCCCATTCCCGAGAGTGTTTTAGTCAGGAGGAGGAATACCCTGAACCATTAAACATCCTCCTGAGCTGCAGTCTGTGTGGACATGCAGATCTGGTCATATCCTGCCTTTGGTGACTCATGGTAAACCTCCACACCCTCCAGCCAGTGGGTGTCCTGGAACGCTGGGCTGTGGCAGTCAGGAGTGCAGTGCAATCACAGCTGGGATGGCAGCCCCTGTTAATCCTTCAGAGCCATTCTCTTTGGGACAGCACAGAGAGACATGCTAATAGCACTGAGGTGAAACTACAAAGTCAGTAATTTTTTAGATTTTGAAGGGAAAAAGAGGTGTATGTGTGTGAGAACATATACACATTCTAAGAATTAAATTTGCTCTTATTTTTAATATATCACACTTTTGAACATAAACCTGGATGCATCTCTTCTGTAAATATTATCTTTTGGGGGATTTTTCTAGACACACATAGGAATAATTCTTTACTCCCTAAGAATTGTAGAATTGTTCCATATGTTTAGCACAAGTCCCATTGTACAAGACAAATTAAACTTTTGTCTGTTGGAAGGGAAAGTGATTGAAACCAATCTCATGTGTTTTACCATTTCCTTGGCATTGTGATCTCTAAGAACTGAGCCTGGAATGTGGCACATGAAATAACAAAATTCTTTGTTAACAGCATTTATGTGTATTGTATATGGAATATTCTTATATATGTATTATTCTTTGATTTTGTGGATAATATTTAATAAATACCGTGAAATACCTGTATATTTATAAATAGTCCATCTTTATGTGCATGAGACAGCAAACACATTGTAAATGGACAAAAATAATGAAACTTTGCATAGTTCAAATCTTTAGCATGTGGTCAAAAAATTTAGCAAGTGGGCAGCTAATGACACAAATTACAAATAAACCTGTCTTTGAATTCAAGAATAATAGAGATTTGTTATTACAGAGACAATTTTTTGTGTATATATATATGCACAGAAATGGTATATATGTGTTATTGATATATATATACATATATATATATGTTTGTTGCATGCTTAAATACATTTTAGAATCAGTATTTTTAACAACTGGTCAAGGGTGAGGAGAGGCGGAAACTAATAGGTAAAAAGGATCCCAATGGCTAAGATTTCCCCTCACTTAAATTTTTGTCCTTTTCATATTATATAATTTGTAAGCTTGACTGAAGTACTTTATACAAGACTCAGAGGCAAACCCCCCACATTCTATATATTCTGTATTTAAATAATTGAATGCTGGTAGAAAGGTGTGGTTTTGATGAGTTTGCAGTTTTGCATTGAAATCAAATATATTGTAAGCACAGGGAAACACAGCTTGGTGCCCTGTGAAGGTCTGGTGTCATGGTCAACATTTGAAATTTGCATAAGAGGTTATTCAAAAGAGAGGCAGGAGACTTCCCTGTTGTATTAGCATGGTAATGCAATTCTTTGTGGCTATTATCCTGACCCACATCAGCTCTGCTATGCAAAGGGTCTGAGTTTTTATGAGCTATAGGCTTTTATGCTGAGTGATTTTATTAACCTAATTAAAAGTTTTATAAAAATAAATTATATTTATGTTTGTGTCTCCTATTTGCAATCATTAGGGGACCCAGACCACCTCCGGTGACTTCACACAGGGCTGGTCAGGTCCCATCTGTGTAAATCTTGTGAGTTGTCATAGAGTCATTGCATTTGATTTACATGGGAAACCTGCGGACTGAGCACAAATGCTAACCAGACAGCTGATAAATAACACAATACCAAAGCAACACTTTTGCATTTCTTTAACTCCTTTCTTACAGGGACCTATAAATGTTTTTCAGACCTTAATGAATAACCCTCCCCAGTAAAAAGATCTTGTTTGAATTATATCCATATCACCAGAATACTAATGTATTATAGAGCTTATAATGTTTATCAGTTTGATGCCTGGTAACATCAGTAATGTACTGAGGCTCATCACACAGGTTTTTTAAACACAAACCTGTCCCAAAAACCTCACATTTGCATCGATTGACAGAGGGAGTACTTTAAACTCACAACCCCCCTTCTGAGACATGTCTGTGTAGATCTGATGTATGTGAAAACCAAACATGCTCAAGTTACCCAGGAAGTGGCTTAAATCCACTGTGAGTTTGGTTTCAGGCAATCAGTTTTGTTTCTTCTTTGCAACAGGCTAGAAGCACGTATACACTCAGTTATCAAGTCTCAGCTGAGGGCTGTGCCCCAGTTGCTTGTGGTGGCCTTGCTCATAGCCTAAATCTTGTACTGCTTCAGGTGACGAGCCTTAAAATGACGTAGCAATTCCAGCTTTACAACCATAAACAAAGAGAGGTTGTACAGCAAAACGACTGGATCAGATATCAAATCCAAAAATAAAAGTTCATTTCCCACTGTGTAGCCATAAGTGCTAGGAGACCGGTACCATGACCCAAAAGCAATTTAATGTGGCTATTTGGGGAAAAAGTCTCAAGTTATATAGAAACGGGTCAAAGTTTGCATGTAAAACTCACACGACTCAGCTGCTTTTCATCTGTGTAAGAGCCTGATCCACTGTCCACTAATGCCATGGGGAGGTTTTGCAAGATCTTCCTCCAAAGATACATTGGGATGAAGTAAGATTTCTCCCAGAGAGAAAGAAGGGAATAATGTGGTTAGTGATGGCATAGAGGAGAGAAACCATAGAGGCCGTAACAATCTGCTGCTTGCTGCAATGGAAACAGCAAACAGGCACGTGGATTTACACAACTGATAGCCCTGTCCTTCTGATCCTGTGCCTCTTCACACACCTCTGACAGTCTCTAGACAAACCTGTCAGTATGACCTGTCTGTCTTCCTTATATTTTTTACTTTGGCTTGTTCAGCCCTACTGAACAAGTCTATTAAGACTTCAGTGGCTGCTGGATCAGGCCTTGGATTCTCTATAAAACAGTGTTATGCACCTAGGTTAAGCAGCTTCTATGCGGGAAGAAACAGATGCCAGGAGGGTAACAGAAAGGAGCTTTTGAAGAAAAAGTTGTGAAACAGACCTTTTAGCAGCCAGTACTTACAGGGCTGAAAGCCACCTCGATGGTGGGGGGACAGGGACAGCACATAGGGTGACATCAACCATGTGCTGCACTGACTGTTGTTCATGGCTGGGCAAGGGAAACACATGCCAAATTCCTGTCTGTTTTCCAGCCTGTGATGTATATCTTGATATAGTTGCTGTTGATTATTTGGAAATATTTGCTTTACAAGACCTAATGGTTGCTGTAGCTATCCTAGGAGCACGGTTTTGATGGTCATGTCTGCAAAAATGGTAACCTCTAGATAGGGTTACAATAAATAAAATTAAACCAATATGTATTTTTTGTTTATTATTATTATTATTATTATTATTATTATTATTACAGTATGTAATTACTGAAAAGTAAACCAATCACATTTAAGTATTTTCAGGATTAAAGTTGACTGTTCAGCATTAGCTTAACCCACTTATGAATATGGTTTATATTAATACTGATTACACAATTGCCTTTTAGTTTTCCTGTAAGATCCAGGGTTCATTCTGAACACAGAATGAGTGGTGTTTATTGAAAAAGCTGCTATTTCATAGATTTTTCTATTTTCATTATTTTATCTGTGCAATTTTAATGTACTTTGGTCAGTAGGATGGATTATGGCTGTGTTTACCATACAAAAATTTGCCAGTTTTACCTGAAAGTGCTTTTTCATTTTGTTAAGGTATTTCTTGAATGTTTCTGTAATTATGATGTGTGTAGAATGAGTAATTCTGCAAACCCCATAGAGGTGCACCATAAACACTAATAATTGTCAAGTTTCTAATGACACCCATTAGGGTGCTGTCAACACCATATTAATCAATCAAGACCAAATTTTGCCAGGTCTTATTTCCATCACTCTTGGATCAAATGAAGCCTGAGTCATCATTAAACAGAACTTTTTACAGTCTTCTGGTTTCTTTGAGCTATGATGTGAAGTTAGGTGGTTTTCAGCCCAAGTCTCAGACTACGCAGGCTTACATCCCAGAGTCTTATTGCTCTGGCTCTGGGAGTGTGTGTCCACTGCATGATGAGTGCAGTACAGAGATACTGCCTGGTAGCAAAAGGATACCCATGTTATCAGAGCCAGAGAAAAGTCTGATTAAGTTAAATACTGAGTGACAGGATACATCAGCTTAGTGGAGTTGTGTGCTAACCTGATAGCTCTGCCTGTGATCCAGACTCAACTCACTCGAGAGTCCCTCCACGACACTGACTGGTGGTAAATAGCATGTATTAATTAACAACATGACTGGCAATCCCAGGAAGGAAGGCAGGGCTGAGCAGTGACATGATGCAATGGAAATACATGGCAGAGTTGTTCTCCAGGCCATACTTTTATCATGGTTGTAGGCCGTGGTAGACTGCGGTACCTTTCGACAATACAGCTTCTTTTGGTTTTGTTGCTAACGGAAGTAGGGGATGACTTTCAGAGTGAAAACAGAGCCATTCTCCTAGGCAAGAGAGGAAAGGGAGAATACTGACTGCATGTGGGAAAGGTAAAACTTTTAAGTGGAATCCAATACCTTAGGGAAATGCCTTTGATGCAAGACATGCTATATTTTGCAGATGATTTCCCTTCCCCTGCTTTATCATACAAGGCAACATCCTAGACTGCACTTTCTGGATTTCAAATTTTTGGGCAGTTATGAACAATTATATACCCTTTTTTTCTTTTCTGCTGGAATGGAAAAAAGGGTGAAAACCAAGTTAGAGAATACCTGAAGGGGTGGAAGATAAGTCAGGAATGCTCTGTGCTCTGCTAACAACTGGTGGAAGAATGGAAACAGTTACTAAAACAGAGCTTCACCTTCTGGCATTAAAATCAAATAAATCAACAAACCTCTTCTGGTGCATAAAACTAGAGTCAAAGTATGACTTAGAGTCACTTAGGATTTTACCCACAGGGAAATTTCAGCCCTGCCAGCAAAATAGGCCTTATGGAATAGATATGTATTAAAAAAGAAATTTAAAAATCAGAATGTTTAGGAATTTCGAATTTTCCTTGAAAATTCTATAGAGTTGTACCTCATTTTTATGTGGAAAAATGGAAAACTTGAAAAGAAAGAACAGGAACATGGGCATTTAAAAAAAAATCTACTGTACATAGATGGCTGCATTGTGAGGACTGGTGACAACACATTCACCAAGAGCTGCTGGTACTTCACCATCAGGTCATTCTGATTCATGGGTAATTTACATTCCTCTCACAGTGCTTTTCAATAAACAGCTAACTCTGATCTATATTATAGTTAATTCTAAAAAGCCAGATTTCAAAAGGTTTATCCATCTAGCTAAAATGAACTTCAGTAATCTTTGTGCACAAAACACCCACATAGGCTATTTGTCTTGGACTTGAGTGTTGGCAAAAAGCCTGACTTAAGCCTTGAGCATGAGAGCTTAGTGAAAAATGCTGTCATTCCCGGGGTGGGGGTTGATGTCCAGGGCTGACCCACCCTCTCTACTTAGCTCTGAGCTCCTTGCAACAGCATAGAAACCACAACTTTTGTCATCTGGCAAGCCTGTTGCTTGAAAAAGAAAATTACTTCAGTAAAATACTTCAACAATTATATTACATTTTAATTAGATGTATATCACATAATCGGAGCTCAATTTTTATTAGTATATAAAGTTTCCAAAAGCAACTCAAACCAAAATCCCAACCCAATGCTATTCAGTGTAAGAGTTTTAGGAAAGACTCTTGATAGTAGTGGTCTGTCCTCCTACACCTGTGGAACGTTGGTGAATTTTGGCTGTTGGAGCATACTGTGATTTGTTCATAAGAGAGCTGGGTTGACAGCTAGATTATGGGCAAAAATGAACAACTCACTGCATCCCACAGTCACATCAGAATAAAAGAGAAAGGATTTAGACTGTCAAAGAGATGGCAAAACAGCTAATCTGGAATAGCAGAACCTGTTGCCAGTTCAGGGATGGGACAATACTAACATACAGATGCAGTGGAGGAAACATTTAAAGCAGAGGGAAATGCCAACCCTGGTGAGCTGTACCTGCTTCAGACAGTTATCTGATGAGTCTGCTTTTTTCTTGTTTTTTGGCAAGACTTATTTAGCTTGTCTTGCCAGTAAATTCTCATCTAATTGAATTGACAAGCATGGACATTTTTAAATGAAAGTTTCCAATCTGCCACAAATTCAACTGGTTATATTTTATTGTAGTGTATTGTCTGCCATATGAGTTAATATATTGAGTCACTTAGAGCTGCTGAAGAAGAAAGCTGATAAAATATCTTTGCACTGACAGAGAGTAGACCTGTGATCTTTTTAGGTCATTCTTTCTGGTACTGTGCTGGCTTTGAACCCCTTGTGTTTGGTTTGGCAGGAATGCCTCCTTTCATTATTGTTCTCATCCCTAATTCTTTCCTCAGCTTTAGGCAGTGAGTTCTTGGCTGTTCCTTCCATCCATTGCAGTGTCTCATTTGCTGATCATGAAGCACCAAGAGTGTGTGTTCAAAGAGGTCAGTCCTACCAATTTTGAGAAGTCCTGATAGCTGCTGGTCAGCCTTAGTTCCCATTAGATTTAACAACCCTGAAGGCTTCTCAGTGCTTCTGCAATTCGCAAGATGAAACTATAAATTGGTAATTATAATTAGATAATTAAGCATTAGGTATCATGAAGTATCTTGAAACACCTCTATCTTTCCCTCCTTTCCCTGCCTTGTTGTTGAGACATTTGCAAAAAGCCTAATGTTCTACAATATCTATTATGTGTGAAATTTTAAATTTACCTTTTGTGCTTCTATTTCCATATTTCTGAAGTGTGTGCTTTCAAAATGTGTGCCTATGTGAATATTAGTTATTAAGACTCCTTTTGGAGGGATTAGAGTCTGTTATGCCAGTGAATATAAAATACCAAGCAGTCTTTTGTATGGAAGGCACATCCGAAAGCACAGAATCAGCTGAGTTGGAAGGGACCCACAAGGATCACCAAGTCCAACTCCTAGCCCTGTACAAGACCATCCACAAGAATCACACCATGTGCCTGAGAGCATTATCCAAACGCTTCTGGAGCTCTGTCAGGCTTGGACCACTGCCCTGGGGAGCCTGGTCCAGTGTCCGACCACCCTCTGGGTAAAAAACACTTTTCTTGTATCCAATATAAACCTCCCTTGACACAACTTCAGGTCATTCCCTCAGGTTCTGTCACTGGTCAACACAAAGAAGAGATCAGTGCCTGCCCCTCCTCTTCCCTTTACAAGGAAGGTGTAACTGCAGTGAGGTGTCCCCTCAGCCTCCTCCAGGCTGAACAGACCAAGTGCCCTCAGCCACTCCTCACAGGGCTTCCCCTCAAGGCCCTTTCTCTTCATTGCTGTCCTTTGGAAGCTCTCTAATAGCTTAATGTCTTTCTTATACTGTGGCACCCAAAACTGTCCCCAGCACTCGAGGTGAGGCCATCCCAGTGCAGAGGAGAGGGGACAATCCCCTCCCTTGCCCGGCTGGCAATTCTGTGCCTGATGCCCCCCAGGACAGGGTTGGCCCTCCTGGCTGCTGGGGCTCTGCTGACTCATCTTCAACTTGCTGTCAACCAGGACCCCCAGGTCCTTTTCCATGGCACTGCTTTCCAGCCCCTCATTCCTCAGTCTGTCCTTACATCCAGGGTTGCCCCATCCCATGTGCAGAACCCATCACTTTCCCTTGTTGAACTTCATATGGTTGGTGATTGCCCAGTCAGTCCTGAAATTTGTCTCTCTGGAGGGCCTCCCTGCCTTCAAGAGAGACAACAGCTCCTCCCAGTTTGTATCATCTGTGAAGTTGCTTAGTATCCCTTCTAGTCCTGCATCCAATGTTAGATATTCTGAAGATTTCTGATGTGCTGAGAAATTACATTTGTGTATTTTGCATGTTTGCACACACATGTATGGGAGTGTGTATTGCCATAAAGTGTGAATACCTGGTGCATTAATACGTGCAAATAGAGCTGCCATATATACGGTTTTAGAACAGTTTGCCAAGTTTTACTCAACAGAACCATGATTTTTAAATGACAAATATTTGCTTGCAGGCTGACAACGTCTATGCCAAGATTCAATCCTAATTGCCCATTGCAATATCTGAGTTAGAGAGCCATGAAAAATGAAATATATACTGAAAAGTAAGGAGGAAAAAAGTTAGCTTTTGCAGTTTTGCCAGGTGAGTACTTAAAGAGTTGATTCTAAGCTTGCTACAGTAATTTACAATTACAATTACCTGCTACAATCTGTATATTGAATGATGCTATTTAGGAAAGGGTTTTATCTGATTGCAAGGAGCACTTAAAAAAGGCATTTTACATATCACACCATTTGGAGTTGTGACTGTCAGGATCTCATCCAAAGCCTACTGAAGGCAAGGGAAAGAGACCTGTTAACTTTAAGAACTTTGAATTGGACCTGAATGACAGCATAAGATAGATCTTTCTTTTTGTCTTAAAAGTAATGCGGACTCACCTTTTAAGTTTTGAAGGTTAAATTCTATCCGGATTATCATGAGCTAAGAGCTAAGGATCTTTCGTGTGCCATGAGCTATATAATATTAAACCTCTTCATAACATTAATTCCTCATTGAAAATTCTTCTGTTCTTCAGTGGTCACAGGAAGCTGAGTTAGAAATAGAGTCTTTCAGATTCTTTGCCTGCATACATATATTGTAGGAAAGTTCGCTTCTTGTCTCAGTCACATCTATGCTCGGATAAAACAACCCTGTAATTGTATTGCTGTAACCCTAGTCTTTTACCCCATATGGCTCTTATCAGAATTTTTTTCCACGATAGCAAAAATACAGAATGAGTGTCACTTGATTATACCATTGCACCACAATTATCTTCTAGCAGTACAGAAGGCACTGCCAATCACCCCTCTTGGTAGCAACATTTAAAGGTTAGGTTCAGAGCACTTAGAAACCAGGGACTGCATGTCCTCTCCCTGCCATAGCACCTGCAGGGAATTGATCATACTTGATTACAATATATGAAATCCCAGCCTGCAATACAGCAGTTATATTACAAAGCTTGTATGCAATCAGGGGAAAAATCCAAGTGTCTTGCTGTGTCACAGTAGGGTTGGAAGGTAGAACAGAAAATATGGGTAGTCTGGAGATACAGAGGGAAAGTCAGAGGTTATGCTAAGCTGGGGAAGTGTCTTTTTCTGTGTCTGTCCCAGCAAAAATCCCTAGACAAGCCAACAGCTTGAACCTGTGCAATGTCTTCCAGGAAAGGGAGCACCCACGGAAAGGCATGGTGTGAGGCAGCAATATACCACACCTGCAAAGGAAACCCATGGTGATATGGTGAGGAGGATGACCACGGTGGACCAGTAGAATATCAAAAATATATACCATGAGACAGTCTGTGTTGCAGTGGGTACTTTAGTCTGCACAAAAACAGTGGGAAATTAACTGCTGCAACAGATTACCTTAAACCTTTTTAAAGACACTGGCAACATCTGCTTTCACAACAAAATCAGAAATACTTATTACCATTTCATTTCCTGGTTTATTCCTCTTTTTGACACCCTCCAGATTAGCATTAGTCAGCAGCAGGGATGGCTCATTAGGTTCGTAGCATGTCCACAGCCTGGCTGTGAACCACTTGTGCAGCAGGTGTAGTGTGTTGGAGTAAATGCTCCAACACTGCAAAGGTGAGCCAGACATACCATAGGGTACTTGGTCCTCACTGCCATGAGATGCAACTCTTATTGGGCTGAGTAATGTTAGAAACTGCTCAATTCAGCTTCAGGCCAAAGAGTGCCTACCTGCATCATCTGATATTATATTTCCACTCTTCTCCCTCTTAGCATACTTTTCTTGTACCTTACCCAGGCAACCACACAGCTCAGGTAAAGCAACTCTTTCTCTAGCTGAAAAATTCTGGTAATAATAAAATCTCTCATTTGATTTTCATTCTTTTCTTCAAATATGTGCCAGAATCTTACTGTATGAGGAATCTGCAAAGACTGTGGTGAAAATCAGTAATTTTAAAATTCTAAACAATATCCTCCATAATGATAATGGCTACACAATGAATCAAAATGCATACATTTTAATCCATTTAATTCTTGTCTTTTGCAATTTTTCTCACTGAATTTCTCGGTATGATGAAACTCCTGTGCTAACTGTAGAAAAATACCTGTCAGATTAAATACAATTAAATGTGCATTTAAGCCATATTAATTAAAAAAGCTAAGTTATGTATGCAAACATATGTACAATATTGTTAATTTCAGTTTGCCATTATTTAGAAGTTATTCCTTGACTATATAGCAAAATGCAGACAGCCATACATAACCCAGTCCAGTAAGTTGCAGGATGAATCCTTCTTTGTTCTGGGCGTTGGTGATCATAGGAACTAAAGCTGCTAAACATCTCTCAAGACAAGCTCCTTGTTTTCCACCTTCTGTCCCACACAAGCTGTGGCCTGGCAAAAGACATCTGAATCACAAAACAGAAGAATGCATGTAAAGCTGGGACCACTAATTGAGATCCTGTATCTCCTGCAACCCAGTTTTGTGCCTTGTTAAAGGTCAAAGGGCAGAAGATCTGAAAGCTTTTCTGCAAAGAGTTGCTGGTTGACACAGAAAGAGCTCAGGTGCAGTTAAAGTTTGCTGTGAACCTGCACTTTCTGAGAACCTTACATAAATACCATGTATCTACTTCATCTTATCAAAAGCTTTGTCAGTGTCAGACTGCACAGGCGAGTGCCAAAATATGTAACCAGTTTTACAAATGAATAAGGTTAACAGGTATCTCCCTGCAGAGCAACAATTTCTCTTTTATAAACCCACCTGAACTGGCGAGTGCTGCATGGACATATAGTTTTCAGCCTGCAGCCAACATTTAAGCAATAATCCAAAGTGACAGTTTTATGACAGATCTGAGTAACTCAGGATCTTTTTCTTCTTTCTTAAGTGAGATCCACATACAGGCAATTTACAGATGCTGAACAAAGGAAGGACTCTCCTCAAAGAGCAGTGAGGTATAAAGAAATGACCAATCCTTCCAAATGTTAAAGAGATTTAAATCAGAATGCGGTTTCCAGGTTAACACTTCTGATCTTTAAAGTACCAGCATAATAAATGTGTTAATGACAATTGCCAAAGTTACCCTTCCTGGGCAACTAATGACATCTCAACTCACAGAGCTAGTATCTCTCTACATGTCAGTCTGCAGTCCTTTCCAGAGCACAGTTAAAGGGATACATGTGTTGTTACTATGTCCGAGTCAAGCTCTCCTACTATTAAGTACAAAAGCAATTTTTAAAGCAATGATATGGCTGACATACAAGCCCATAAAACCATAAGGATTCCCAGTTAAATCTACAACTGGCCCCTCTGCTCAACTCTGTTGTGTCTAAACATTTCAGTCCATGGGGACCTATAAAAGAAACTCTGCGCAGTAGATGATATTACACGATCCATGTGGTCATTTGTAAATGCTGTAGTACATAAAATGCACCAAGGAATTCTGAGGTTTTTGTATTACTATCTTGTTTGGTTTGGTTTTCTCAGTTGCACAGTAATGGATCTCCATAGATTGGATTTTTATTAGATTACTATGCTGTCCTTTTAAGGAGGTGGCCCTCTCCAGAGACCGTGGCAAAACATATTATAGAAGATAATCTAGCCCAGGCATCTTCAGGGATCCGACTGGAAAAGAAGGACAAAGTCCTCATTTAATTCTACATCCTTAGAACACTTTAGCTAGGTCTTTGTCAGCTAAACTAAGGATTCCCAGTTGTGGCAACAATTTCACTCATATACTTCTCTAGAATTCTTAAAACAAAGCGTAAAAGTACATGGTACTTGCAGCAATTTATCTGCAAAGCTATAAATAAAGCTGATGGCTAGTGCTCACTTATACATTTCCCTGTGGAAAATTATTTTTTTTTCCAAAATGGAAATTAGTGTCTGCTTTCCAGGGGAAAAAAAAATCAATACACTTGAGGACCCTAGGTCTCAAACTAACACTTGAAGTGTTTTAACAGTTGTACTTTTTGTTTTCCTTTTGACCAAATGTACAGGTTTTTTTTCACTAGAGAAGAAACTACAGCAAGTACTAGGTTAACAAGTATTATTGTAGAGTTGCACAGCTCCCACTAAAGCCAGTGCCCTGAAGCATGTCCACAGGAGCGTTTCAGGTATGAAAACACTGTTTAAGTAACCATGCTTGCAGAGCTAAGATAAAGTGGTTTTCTACAGCTACACACGAACAGAGAATTGCCCTTCTACCTATTAACATGTTTTTTCAGATGGAGCCAAAGGCCTGTACACTCTTTGCCTCATGCTGGTGGCTTTTCTTTCTACAGCCAAAGTTCAGCAGTCCTACAGAGGTAATACAGTGTTGCTTTTTAACTTGTCCTTTTATTTTTGTGATCACAAACATTTTAATTATGCTATAGCAATGCCTGTATTTAAGCACGTAATAGGTATATAATGTTCTCTAGAACAAAAGATTTGAAGTCATATAATGGCATTGCACAGTATGTAGCTCTCACATTGTTACTCAGATTTGCCATCTAGAAGGTTTTTGTTCCCTGCTTTCTCTGATTCACCCTTTGTGGCACAATAGTAAAGAGGCTTTGAATACAGTGTGGGGAATAGACAGCCTGGCAGACAAGCAGGGATCTTTTCCTCCTCAAATACATTTCAGCATGACACAAATGTGAGCTTTGTATTAGCCCTGTAAAGGTTTCATAGCCCCTGGTTGCAGGTGCAGGAGGAACGTGCCCCAGGACAGAGAAGAGCGCCGAACAGAGCCCCGTGCTCGTGGGGGCTGCATCTGGGGAGACCACAGAGCTGAGCTTCACCACAGCTCTCCCCATCCCAGCACTGCTTTGGGCACCCTTCCCTGCCACCACACGTGCTGACAGGCAATAGCTGATGGTGCAAAACCCAGAGACAGCTTTTCTCTGCTTTTACAACCCTCAGAGATGTATAAGTAGCATGGAAAACACTTTGCCAGTCAATTACTACTGTTAGTGTTAGGATGCATCGGACTATGTATTTTAACTTTCATAGTAAATTTGTCTTGTTTGTCTTGTTGTGCCTGGTTACAATCGCTTAGATGGATACAAAGTTTTTGTGCATAGCCACAGAGGAAAACTGTCAGGTATTGGAGCTTTTTCTCATTCAACAGTGCCAGTGGGAAGAGCTGTAGTAGAAACTCACATCTCAGTTTGCTAACTGTTTCAATTAACTCTTTGTACACTACTGTAAACTAAAAAATTAAGATAAAGGAAGTGAATCTCTGTGAAATAGATGCTGAAGATTGTTTTGGTGTGCTTTTTTAGGTTTTAAAGGATTATAGCAATTTTTGCTGTGCGTTTTTGAAAGCCACATCTTTTAAATTAAAACATACAATTATTTTAGGGTAGTGAACAATATTAGAATGATATTATGCTTTGATTATTTAATAAAAGTGTTTGTTGTTTTCTTTGTTTCTATTGCTGAAGTTATCCAAATTTTCTAAGTATTTTGTTTAACATAAATCTGAGAAAAAATCTGTAAAATTTTTCTTTGTTTGGCAATGGAGAGCACTCACTGTCTTCTGTAGCATCTCATGACTGGTGAACTTTTCAAACCCTGCTCCTATGTGTAAATCTTACTGATTGTATCAAGTGCCTATAGAATGGAGTTCTAGGAGCAGGGTCATTAAGAACAACAACATAATCAGCTGTTGGCAAATATTTTCCCTTAATGATGACCCCTAAACTAAGCTGATATTATTTAATCATGAGCTTAAATTAGTAGTGATTGATGATGCTGCTCTGAAAATGGGAAATGGAAACAAGAGGCACTAGAAATAGTTCAGAGAGTTTGGTGACTGCATTTGGCTCAAAAACACTTTCTTTTGCAACTTGGTCTGAGCAATGAAATTATATAAATATAGGTTCAATTCTTCATTAGTATACAGATTTAACTCAGTCCATACCAGAGTGTCTTTGCAGCTCATCATTCAGTAGATAGGAAGACTTGGTATCATTATTAACATCTGAGATTTTTGTTCTTTGCAAAAGAACATTTTTCACAAAGAAGGATCATATTTATTAAAAACACACTACTAAATCGATTTTAAAATAAAATGTTCTATCTTGTCTTTCATATTTTAAAAAAGACAAAAATAGAGTTTCAGTGCTAGTTGTAAATGTGGCAAATCCAATCCTGCAATGAATTCAAATCTGTACATTTCATAAAGGCTACTTAGGGACAAGATGGTTTTAGATCTAAGAAACATGTAAAAAATGACTCATTGTTAATAGGGTGAGCTCTTTGCATTTGGATTAGGGTTAACTGACAGTATCCAGTCACCTTTTATTCTCACATATTCCACCCAAGGAATGCTTTGTGCTGGTCTGAAAAAGAGAGAATTAGGTGTTCCATTTATACTATTGATCTTAATAACCTCATCTCATAAATACCTACTTTATGACATCAATAAAAAGAGAATAGCAGCAACTTCTAACAATAGAAATTGTTACTTTGTAATTCAAGTATTTCATTGAGCGTCTCAAAGAGACTCCATAGTGGTGCAGTAGTAAGATTTTATTACCAGTTTTTAAAAATGCGCACAGAGAGACCATTTTTTTTAAACAAGAGAAGATTCTAATTAATTGAATGCACTATAGCTTCTAGATCCCACAGCTATCAGAGTTCTTCTCTTTCATCTCTTATCCTCCTCCTGTTCTTCATCTCACACATTAGAAGGAGCATATCCCTTTAAGGGCGGTGGTGGGTGTAAAACCGATTTTTCATTGGGATGATTCGGATGAAATGAAACGGACACCATTTTACGTGGCAGTCTTACCCCTGTTACTCTGCCTTAGCTGCAGATGGAAGGTGTCTGCTCTGAGGGGTGGAACCAAAGGTGTTCCAGAGACATAGACTTATTCTCACCTTCCAGGGGTACCTTTCTGCAGCTGGGCCAGACCAGGACTGTCCCTGGAGCTTTCATCCACCAAAAAGCCACCAGCAGGAGAAAGTACACTGCTGGTCTCCCTCAAAAGCCCTGAGACTTTTAGCTTCCACCTAAGGCAGAAGAGGGAAACAAGCAATCGTAAGTCATCTGAAGGAAGAGGAACCAGAGCCTTCCCTACAAGCAGCATCTGGGACAGAGGGTTGCAGGCTCATTAAGCAGCCAGTGTCCACATGGCTGCACCTGAGAAGCGACTACTTTTTTAGCACATCTGGTGGAACCGCAGCCTCAGATCAGACCCAGATGTTCCACAGACAGGAGATTGCCAGCTACCTGAGGAATAAATGTGAAAGACTGTCTCTTGTTCTTTTAAAAGGTATTTTTCTCACATCACACATCAATTTATCTGTATTTTTATAGATAACATTCTTATAGCATATTCTTCCTGGTGAATCCCAGTGGTGTCCTCCCTAAAGACGTGGTGTTTTTTGTATCCTTTCAGACAGCTAAGTACTTTTTATGTTTCCAATTGGCCTAATCAGTCCCCATAGAGGCTCATCACTTGATAGAATGAAATAAAATAGAATAGAATAGAATAGAATAGAATAGAATAGAATAGTTCCAGTTGGAAAGGAACTACAAGGATCATTTAGTCCAACTTCTTGACCACTTCAGAGCTGACTAACAGTTAAGTCATCTTATTAAGGGCATTGTCCAAATACCTCTTAAAACTGAAGACATTAAATATTTGAACATTTGAAGATTATCCAAAAGCCCAGGAGTGTCTAATCCCTTTTGCAGTATTTTAACCATTAGAACTTGTCTTATTTCACAGGGCAATTTATCTCATAGTTCTTTTTCCTGTGAAGAGCTAAGGAGAGAATGCAAGTCTGTAAGACCTAGAAATATTATCCTTTTAAAATATTTTTCTTTTGTTCAAAATGACAGAACAATGGTGTGGCCCAGAGGGGAAAAATAAAGCCAAATGCTCAGTACTGAACTGCTTTATCCAATGCAAGTCATGTCTCCCAGAACTAGGAGGCCGTTGTTTTAACTGTCTTTGGACTTTGGAACAGCCCTTTGTATTGGTAGCTTTAAAATGTAAGGGCCCTAAATTTGAGTCTTTGCTCTCCAAATTCTACCGCTATGACATGTCAGCAATTAATCCAGCTATCTTAATCAATAGAAATAGCCCTAAGTTTTTGTCTATTTTGAGAATATTATAATTATTAACAATTGGACTAAAAATATTTTATTTCCAGCTCTTTATAAGAAATTGCTCACATTTTTATTTCTATAGTTCTATGAAGCCACCGAGTGCATGAGATGTAATGATGTCATCACACAACAACATCAGCCTATTTTTCCTACAGCAGTGATTGAAACATATTTTAAGGCAGTATTCTGGTACCTGGATATGTATATCAAAATTTGCTTAAAACATATTTCCAACTCAAAAACCTTGCCCAACATATTAACCACTCTCCAACAGGAAATTCAAGAGAACCTAGGACTGAGTTTTCAAGTACTCAGCACCTTCAATGAGTGCCAGATTTTTAATAATAATCAGAATTCCCAATGAAGCACAGATTTTCAGAAGGGCTTGGTTCCTGTTTGTGTCCCAAAATAAACTCAATGTGTTGTAGATGGGGCTCTCAGAAAGTCTGTCCATGGTTTTGGGTGCTACTTGTTTGCAAGCTGCCTCCCAAGCACTCTTAAAATTGGTGCTGGATGGTTTTAATAGGCCAGAAGAGGTTTGTGAGCTCAATAGCTCTTTAGATCTGCAAATAAATACAAGTGGAGATAATTTGTTTTTAACCTGCAGAATGCTTAATGAATCAAGTAATTTCCTTTCAGACAAGATAGCAGGACTGAAAGATATAATTATTTGATGTTTCATGATCTCCAACTCTCCAGTTAGAAGTCTGTCACAGGCCCAGTATTGAACAATAAACTACTTCCTATTTTACCTTCCTGTAAAAGGCAATAATCCATCAGTACACTCACAAGGAGAGATCCCTTTGGGATGAACATTGGCTTTAACAAATATTTCCATTTGCAAATGTGTATCATGATTGCTCTTTGAAGACATGGCCCACTGAGAAGAATCAAACAAAAATTATGTGTGAGGACACAAAGTCTTTGCACTTGTGTTAAGTTTCTAGGAGTTGAACTCATCTGGGATATGATAGCATGAAACAGAGAAGTTGATTATTATTTTCTGCATTGGCATAATGGTACTGAATCATCAAAACATTTAAATAGATATCTAACTTTAAACATGTGTCCTCTTTTTTAAGAAATAAGTCAGTGGAATTATGTCTACATTTTGAAAGTAAGGTTGTATATAAATAGCTTATTTTCATACACCTACTAGGTAAAAAATTACCGACCTCAGTTAAGCAGATGATTTGTGATGCAAAAATTGTCTGATTATTTTCCATGCATGGTCAATGAGAATAACCAGAAAATGAGACAAAAATCTGAGATGCTGAGGAAAGAGCCACAGACAATTTGTTGGTACCAAACAACAACCAGTGCAGTTTCAGTTTTCTGCTGTTTTCTGAACTAGGAAGTGCACTGCTGTTGGTTGGGTTTTTGTGTGGTTTTTTTTGGTGTTTTTTGTTTGTTTGTTTGTTTTTCTTTTTCTTTTTTTTGTGTGTGTGAAAAGATCATGGATCTTTTCACTAGTAATATGGAGCATGGATTATTCTGGGAGTAAACACCTAGTGACAGTGACTTGTAGGGGCAACTTCTGCCATGAGGCCCCTACAACTCAATATGTTTTCCAAAGATGTTTTGACTGAAAGCAGCTGGGCTTTGTGCAGAACCCACTCTGGTACCTCTGTAGGTAGCAAATGGATGGGAATTCTCAGGCAAAATTAACACCTAATAGTTCACTGTTTTAAACTTCATCATCAACTTTGGAACAATCTATAATTCAGTAGTCAACAACACAGCTTAATAAGAATAGTATAGGGACAGCAAAATCAGAAATTTATTTTGTTTGAGTCTACCTATAAAGATGGATTCTGTGATGATAAATCTCCAAATACTCCTTTTTAATAGTTTTGATATGATTGGTCTTAAATATTTTAAAATAATAAATATCTCTTAAATATCTCAATTGCTTAAAATTTTACTTGGAATTATTTTATATTTCTGAACAGTGGTCACTTATAAACAGAGGCACATCAGTAATGTTATTTTCTAACTCTCATAGGAACTCTTCCTCTGTAATAACTCATTTGCTCATTCATATTACAATTCTGCTAAAATCAGAGAACTTATCCCACAGGATATAGCATATGAAAGATTTATATTTATATTTATATAAATATATTTTTGGAGAAGGGAAAAGGCCTTTCTCAGGTATATAAAGCTCTTTAAGTTGTTGTTTTAAGCAATAATTATCTGTCTGCCTCTGCACTTTTCCATCCAATAACTGGCTATATATTATACTTTCCATAACATCCTATGATTTCTACTTAAATCAATAGATTGGATAAAGTTTTTAGTGAGTTTCCTAAAAACTCTGTTCTGATTTCTTTTTAGAAAAAAAAAAAAAAAACAAAAACCAAAAAAAGATTTCATGGGCCAAACCTTCTAATTTTTTTTTTAATATATATCAAGTTATTATTGTATTATTGTATCATGGATTCCTTGTAATATTTTGTTTCTGAACAAGCACTATCCTCCTGCCTTGCTGACCAGCCTTAGCAGGATGTGGAGTACTTTTAACAATAATGAAGACATTCAGCACCTGGCAGCAAGCATCCGGCACTTCATAGGCTGATATCCCTTGTTAAACACAGATACCTGCCCCATAAATTAAGACTGAAAAGCCATTCTTCCAGACTGACAATCAATCAATGCATGTGTTGTCAAAGTGAACAGGAGGATGAGATTTTTGAAAGCACCCAGAATCTGTCCAGAAAAATTGGAAATTCCATAGTAAAAATCTATATCCATAATTCACTTATATGTGAAAGTCTTCCACATTTGTAAACTTATATGTAATTTTTCAGTAGCATCTAAGGAATTAACATCTCACTTTACAGCATTATTTACTGAGAATGAAGCACCTGGTTCCTTCAGACACTCTTTAATATTCATTTTTAGGAACTATCCAAAACCTGTGTGAAGCCATGGTATCATTCCCACTGGTTTCCATAGGCTTTCCATCAAGCCCTTTTTCCACAGCTGAGTGCTATTTCCTGTTTGTAAGACCTCTCATTATTGTATTATATTTCCAGTTGGAAGCAATTGTCTCTAAAGTATCTATTCTTTCAAAAGACAGCATGGAGAGATGTTTCGTGGCTTACAAAGACATGTTCATGGTATTGGGCCAGAGTCTTAGCTGATACAAATCAGGGTAGTTTCATTCTAGTCAGCACAACTGTGGTGATTACAACACCAAGGACTTGGCTTTCAAGATTCTTTCCTCTCCAGATCATATTTATTCACCTAAGTTGAAGGCAAACAGGGATTTTCTCCTTTAAAAAGAAAACTCATAGATCTCATCAATTGAAACTCAGCAAGGGAGAGAAGGGGATGAAGGGATGTCCTACTGAAATACTCTTATAGTTGGCAAAATGTTTTTCGCAAGGAAACAGAGAAATCCCCTCAGCTCTCCTCCATCACCTCTGCCTCTAACAGCAGTGGAAAATACCTTGGAGAAGGCAAAGACATTCCTCAGCTTATACAAGGTAGTTTTGTTTCCCTGATGGATGCATTTCTGTAGAAATTAAAATTGTGCCCCTTAGTTGTCCATCCTGAAATAAAAAAAGGCTGCTTCGATGTGCAATTGGATCCTATTCTGTCTGGGACCCTGATGTTCTTGTTGAAAGGGGATAAAACCTCTGGGGAGCATGGCAGCAGAAACTGTTCCAGAAGCAGAGTCAACACACCTATTCTCCCTTGCTGCTGCTTTTTTCCAGCAATAGCAGGGTCATTCACTGCTCAAATGTCTGATAACTCTGAATATAACAAAAGGTTTCATTTCCTTGAGAGTCCAAATAGCCAAGTATGTGGCTGCATGTGCTGTTCTTACTCATAAATGCAAATGCTAACCTATAAATCTTTCCTTTTACAGTACTGTAATAACATTCTATCTATTTAGCCTAGTACAATACAATCACAATAGCTTTTTCATTGTACTGCATTCATATTAGACTACCATAATGAGATGCTACCACAATACCATGAAATAAAACGATGTTCTTGACGTATTTCCAAAACATTTGAACACTGTTTCCAAATCGACCTTGTGAATAAATTAAATAATAGCTTGCAAAAACGTCCTCTAGCATTTTCAGAATGTATGCAAATGCAAGCTCGAATGTTTACATGTTTCTTACAGTGTCTGGGATTATACGGCGTATTTGTGCGCATGAGTGTTGTCTCTGGGTGTATTTGTCATTTGTGCTCAGTGGCTTGCACAGAATTCTAGCATGATTTGCCCTTCAAGTTGTCCAATTCTTCCTCCTCTCCCTGATGACCTGCATATTAAACTTCTCTTCTGTAAGACTTCAGATTTCAGTGGCCCTTTCCATTTGTCATATGCATTATTGTCACTCAGAAACCTTTCAGTGCTGTTTCTTCAGTACCTACCCTGACATACCTACCCTGCTCTGAACCATTCGGTGTCTTTGACTGCAGATTTCTAAAGGGTACCTTCTTCAAAGGATCTATATACATATGTATAAAAATACATACACATATACAGACTTAGGATTCTCACATTGGTGGTTCAGAATAGTGGGGGGAGACTGAAAATGGGAATCAAATCCAAGGAACTCATTTTCCTGGAAGATACTTTTTAAATTTTACTTTTTGTTTTGCTTTGTTTTTGTTTTTGTTTTTGTTTTTGTTTTTGTTTTTGTTTTTGTTTTTGTTTTTGTTTTTTAATTGATTTTAATGCTAAGATCACAACCAATTGAATGACCAAAGTGTTCTTTATCTGGGAATGATTATTTGCAGGTTCCCAGTAGCTAATCTTCTGTTATTGGTAGACCCATAAATATATTCTCCTGGTGATGTGCCCCTCTCCTTTAGAAAGTGCCTAACCATGACTTGCTGTAGAGTGAAAATGAGCTTGATTTTTAGCATCATTGTTTCCATATCTGTAGATCTCATTTATGGATGATCAGAGATGCACAGATCACATGCTGTAAGGTGTAGTATAGATTTGTGGTTAATAAAGTCCGAGGGATCATTATGACAATAGTGTCTACTATCCTATATAAAATGGACTGAGGAATTTCATCTGGCCATTTATGCTTCTAACACATAATCTTTGGCTGAGCTGCACCATCGTTTTTTAGAAGGTATCTGCTGATTGCAATAATTTCTGTTTCAAAACTGAATCCCTCTAAATGGAAGGATCTCATAGAAAGGCTCAAAAGACTTCCATTGATACACTAGCACATCTCTTTTCAATACTTCCATTGAAGCATCTAATACAAACCTCAATGATTTATCTTTAGTGACTTTATTGTGCCTCACAAACCTACTTTAAAGCAATGGATTGTGAATTTCAACCAGTGTATTCCTCTTTTACACCATAAAAATCCACTGCAGACAGAGACCCAGTTGTCTTTCCCCAAGATACACTAGCATCATTTCTCTGAGTAGCTGTTGGCTGGTAATAACAGGTGGGTTGCTTCTAAATGCTCCTCTTGATAGATGCTATTTTACTTGACCTTTCTGAAGAGGAAATGGTGCATATGTTTATGAGAAACACTCTGACACTGTTTCATGGGAGAACGTGCATTGTTTGTACAATGACAATGGGAAATTTTCCACTAAGCACTTTGCCAGAAAGTAATTATTATGGTTGGCTGTATGACTTGTTTGCCTGCTTTTCCAACACTGTGGAAATTTTCATCTTCCTGGTGGTCACATCAAGAGCAGAAACTGAAAAATCTTGTATCATTTTAGACAGTTTACTGCTCGAAACATGTAATAATGCACAGCTAAGGAAGTATTCACAGCACGTGCATTTAGAGGTGAAAAAGAAACAAACTCTGGCCAAAAGCAGTCATATCATTAAAGCAAAATTGGGTGCTTTCGAATTCTAACTTTTTGTACGCTTAGATTTTACACAAAATGAAATCAGCTGCTATGTGCCTGTCCTGTCTTCTCCCCTACCGGAGATGCAACTGAGATCTATCGGTATGAATATAGAGCTGAAATCTGGAAACCTTCAGTTAATTGCTGATTTACATTATGACCTTGTGTAAATCGCTTGTCTGCTCTTCTTAAGTTGTGAGAGAAGAATGCTTACAGCTTATGGAACACAAAAATCAGTAGGATGAAGGCATTATGTATACCTTTATTATTCTTGTTCATAATAAGACTGAGCGAAATCCATGGGATTTGGTTCACCTATTATATTTGAAAAAGTGAGTAGCAAACCACTTTGTTTGCAGCAAGTGTATCTGCCTGGCTGGACAGCTGCTAAAAATGATCTGCTCTTGGAATGTCATCCTTGAGTCCAGTGACAACAATTGGTTTGCTTCGACACCTGCTGTCTTTTTCTTCTCCTCCCTGCAGTTTCTGTTTGGGATCCATACAATCCAAAGACAAGCCACTGTTTTTCCTCTGTTTAGCAATTTGTGACGCGCCAATGCATTAATTACAGAAACAATGGACAGTAAGATTAGATTGACTGTCTCGTGGCGAGAAATGCAGAGTGAATACCGGCACTGTGTCTGTAGCAACTGTAGAGGAGACTGTAAGAACTGATCCGGCAGCAAAATAGAGATGTAGCAGAGGGGAGAAGGCAAAAAGGCATCAGTCCTGCTACTTGGTCCCTGAGGTATGATGGACCACTGTGTGCAAGCAAACCCTGGGTATCAGTGATGCTTAAGTCAACTGCATTGGGCCACCCACACATGCAAAGCTGAGAGAGGGGCTGCCAGCAGGGAATAGAGGTGATAATGTATGATATATGGGTGGACAGTGCTAAAGGCAATCACGGTGTGGGCAGCAGTTCTGCTCAGTTATTGCTCCCTGCCTTGGAACAAGGAGGATTCATTCCCTGAAAAAAAGGGAGCACTAATGCAAGAGCTTACTGTCCAGTAAATGCATTCATGAATGAGTGGCTGTACATCTAAAGAAACAGAGAGCAGCAATTAGCCCCACTTTATCCTGTGCACCAAAACTTCTTTCTCCCAGTAAAAACTCTTTGCCAGAATTTCTCCTCAGACAGCGACAATACTCTTTTTTTCATAAAAACAGTCAGGCCTCTGATTTCTGCTTACCCTGCAGACCCTGATCTGAGATTAATGTAGGCTCTAAGATTCCTTTCAAAGAGCTGGCCTCCCATTTGAAGAAATTATGCCCCCTTATCATTGATCCAGACCAGATTGGTTTTATTAAAAACAGAAGTTACTCCCACGGCATGTGGCGATTATTTAGCACTATGCATTTTTCCTGTAAATACCATGAAGAGCTGTTAGCCATCAGTCTGCACATGAAAAATGCTGGAGATCCTGCAAAAAATAATAAGAAATCTGGTTTTAATGTAATATCTTGAAGTCCTTTAAGTTTGAGAGGATTTTTTTATAATGGTTGGAAGAAAACCCATACAATCTCTCTTCTTCCATGTATACTAACATTTATTCACATTACAGTAGCATCTGGCAGTCCCAACTGACTTCAGCAGCCCAGCAAGCTAGACATGGCACACACATAATAAAAGACAGTCCTGGGCTCAAAGAATGTAAGAGCAAATCTTTGCTCAGTGAAGCTAATGGCAAAACTCCCATAAATCAGTGGGGCTGGGATTCTAACTTACAGCCAAATTAGAGAAGACAGACAAAAAAGGTGGACGGGAAAAACCGAGACCTGCAGAGATCTGAATCTGAGACCTGCACTGAATCATCTATATCAAAACATAGCTGTAACAGAAGAGCAACCATTCCTCAGCAGAAGAACAACCTTTCAAGTATCCTGTCTCTGGCAGGGGCAGTAATGAAAGCGTAGGAAAGCATAGGGAAAAAGCAACTATTGAAGAGATCTTTCCTTGGTACATCCTTTCAGTTTCCGTACTGAGATTTGACGTTGTTTGAAAACCTTCGGGTCATTCAGACCGTGACGTTTAAAGTAAAGTCTCTCTGCATGAGTCAAGCCCTCTCTGGACCCGTAATACACCTCTGTCCTCAGCACCTTCCATAGGGGAGCTTTGGCTCCCACACTGAGAGGCTGAGCTTAAATGTGCACAAGGTCAGATGGGAATTGGTGAACTAGGCTGGAACTGAACTGCCTGCATCGTAGGAATAATTCTTTCCCTTCATCACAAAGGCATCCTTTCTTTCATCTCAGTTTCCAAAGCAATACTGGCAAACAAGATCCAGCTCTGTTACATCCTTTTAATGGTAGAACCTCCTGAATGGGTTAAAAGACTCAATGCTTTCAATTCCACAGCACATCTCACATCAAGAGTTGTTTACACCTGGGGCTGGGCAAACAGGAATTAACCATTTTGTTCCAGATAAAAATAATCTTATCAAACTATTTTCATAGACAGTTTGGACATGAGCATTATCTTCTTTCCAGCCCTCCAAATACCTAATGATTTTAATTTCATGGAACACTGTCTCATTGTGGAGCAGACTATCACAGCACATTTTCTTTCCTCCTGCACACAATTCTGGTTTTACACTATCCCATGCCATTTTTACTATTAATTTTAGCTACATGTGTAGGCTACATTGTGCTGGAAACTACAAAAAAATGGGAAAAGATGGTTATGGCACAGGAAGCTAAATTTGAAAAAAACAGATTCACACAGCAGACTGGTGATAGGGCCTGGAGTAATTTAAGTATCTCTGAGTTATATTTCATACAATATTTTGTCCACAAGATACTATTTGCCTTTGTCTTGGTCTTCTCTGCTTTTCTTGGCCTTTCACTGAGTGAACAGAGTGAAAGGGATGACTCTGATTGAGATGAAGACACCACTTTGTCTAGTTGGTTGTTATCCATTGTGTTCCAGCTGGGTAACATTGATGATAGAATATTAGAATCATAGCATGGTTTCGTTTGGAAAGGGCCTTAAATATAGTTTAATTCCAACTCCCCTGCCATGGGGTAGGACACCTTTCACGAGACCAGGTTGCTCAGAGCACCATTCAGCCTGGCCTTGAACACTTCCAGGAATGGGGCATTTACAACTTCTCTGGACAATCTGTTCTAGTACCTCACCACCCCCACAGTAAAGAATTTCTGCCTAATATCTTAAGAAAACCTCTTTCAACTTGAGGCCATTCCCCCTTG